>VZRV01006519.1:219989-257110 GCA_013398115.1 Falcunculus frontatus
CTCGCTGCCCCTCTCCCTGCCCCGCCTGCCCCTCTCGCTGCCCCTCTCGCTGCCCCTCTCCCTGCCCCGCCGCGTTCGCAGCTGCTGGCAATGAGAGGCACGGCCGGAGGCACCGCGGGCCAGCCGGGCTGCACTCTTGCCCGAGGTACCCGCCTGGGCACAGAAAAGGCTCTCTTTGCTCTGCACTCAGTAGCGGGGGGTAAAATTCAGATGAAAACACAGCACTTTATCATTCTAACATGTTTGTAGCCCAAGGTAAACTCTAGACTTTCCTCTGCAGTTTACCTTAACCTGCCATGATGTCAAAGTGAAAAACTTCATTATCTTCCCTGGGATTTTGCCCCGTGCCAGCCATGGCACTGAAGGGAACACCTCTGTACCCAGTAGGTGCTCCTCTGCTGCATCCAAGCCCCTGCATCCTGCATCCCTACACCACAGACCTCTGCAGGACTCACCCCACCACAGCCCCGAGTGGGTGCTGAGAACACGGAGGGCACATTTCTGAGGAGTGGAGGGCATATTTCTGCCCCAGGCTCCCTGCATGACTGCAGCTGTCAGCCTCCAGCAGGATTGTGTAGATAGATAGCCAATATCTTTTGTTACCTTGCTGGAAAACCCCACCTTTCTTGGCAGGGTATCCATAATCTCTGTGCCATGTTTACTCTAGTGTGGAATTCTCTCTTCCCTTCTGTCTCCTCCTACTCTTCAGTCAGGTTTAAGCAAAAGATTGCTTAAAGCTGCAGGGACAAGAAGCTCTCTGACCTCTGGCACTCTGGCAAGGCGTTCCTGCACAGACGGTATTATAAACTTAGCAGATACTTTCAAGCTTCCATATAATTTGCAAAAGTTTAAATTGGCAGATGTTTCCTTTCTCTCCCACTTATATATTTATTCTGTTCCATACCACCCATCAATTTCAGGGTTAACACATAAATTATTTCCACTGAGCTCTAACAGAAGAACTTATGCTGAAAAAGGGTTTGCAAAAACATAAGCCAAGTATATATTTTAAAACAGAAATACAACTGCCTGCATTGATCTAATAGCTACTTTGGGTCTATATATTAACATACATCTTAAAATGTATTACTTAACAAGCCAGCAAGTGGCAACACTAAGAAAATGTAAAATAAAGCTCCAAGTGTACTTCAATTTAACTTTTTTCCCCCAGGGAAGTTTACAAATGAAAAAAACCCCCACCAAACCATGAGAGGCCTCCCCCACCACTCGACAAGCTGGGAGGGCAGGGGGTATAGCTCTTCCCCCAATGTAGTTTCCACTGTGGGAAGCTTTCACCATTCCATCACAGCCTCTTGTTCGTTATCAGCAAAGAATTCCAATTTTCCAACTGCTGCCTGTAAGCCAGGACTTAAAAGAGTACTCGTCTTATCATACTGTCCCAGGGTCCAAGTGCCAGCCCACTCGATGGCAGAGTAAATCCATCACCAAAGTGCAGCCCAAGCCTTCCTGATGCTGCAGGCAGGACACAGCTTCCCCAGCAGCCCTGTGTCGTGGTGGGTGGCTCTCGTTCAGCCTCCAGTAAGAACCACCACAATGTCAGCAACAAGGACCCATCTATCCTGGCATCCTGTCTCCAGATCTGGCCAAGACTGGAAATTCACTGGGAAAGAGTACTACAAACAGGGCTCACACAGGCTGCAGCGTTCCCAAGAATAACCTCTCAGCTTCCAGCAGCCAGCACTTAAGGCCTTCCTACACTACAGGTTGCATCATAACTATTATGTTTAATAGCCTCACTGGACCAATCCTTCTCTAATTTGTCTAATTTCTCTACGAGATCATTTATATTTCTGGCCTCCACGCTGTGGCTATGGCAGAGTCCCACAGTTTCACTGTGCATAGTTATGAAATATTCCCTTTTGTTTGTTTTGAACCTCTGCTGATCTCAAGCTTCTGTTGCATCCTAGAGAACACAGCGGCCTCTGCAGTCATCACCACCAGATTAAAGAGCTCTGTAAGTCAAAGTCTGAAACTTCAGCTGCACCTGGATTTGAATGGGATGCACACCTCTAGCACAACTGGTCTTTTTATCTAGCAGCATTCTGAGAATCTGCTCAGGTCTTCTTTGTACAAAACAGGCGTGGACACACACGTGGAACAGAGTCCCTGACTGCAAAGCCTGACAGTGTGTGCAGGCTCCCTGAGGGAGACAGCACCAACCTCCCGAGTTCTGCACTATCCCAAGTTCCTGAGCAGCCTTTGTGAGGGGTGAGCTGCTGAGAAACACAATAGGAGGCAATTCCTATGGGAATACATCCAAAAGAAGATGCTACTGTATTCCAGTAAGACTAAAGGAAGAAAAGAAGGATGAAGGAAAAAAGATGTTTGGTCCTCAGTGTCATGTGGACCTTCAGAGCAGGGCAAGAACCCACTGGAGGCTCCACCTGACAACCAGCAAATGCTGGGTAAGGTTGTTGGACTGAGGGTACCGCAGACCCCTCACCATTGCTACCAGCTTCTTTCCTGCAAGTCATTATTCTCCATTTCAGTTCAGCCTCAACTAAAAGTCCCAGCTTAGCCAGGCTCTGAAGCAGATGAAGAGAAATCTGGACAAGAGCTAGAACAGCAGGCAGGTTGCTGAATGTCATCTTTGCATAGAGTGAGCCGCAGCATCACCTCTCCTAACATACAAAAAGGTATGTTGAACAAAAGGAGTGGACATAGCACAGTCCTGTGGCAACACGCAAGAGAGCCTCAAGGGAGATGAGCTATTTCCCTAAACTCTCTCCTGCGTTGTCTCAGAGAAACAAGAATGGATTTGCAGAGTTCGCTCTCCCTTGCAGTAGCACCGTGTGAGTCAGCACCCCGGCGTGAGCAGCACCAAAGGGCGCTGCTGCCAAACCTCCACAGCCAGCGGTGCCCAGTTTGAGTCACATCCACAAAGTGCTCGGCACCCAGCACCAATGGCACCCCATGCTGGTGAAACGAAGCTCACAGTGCACAATTCTCCTTCCCCTGAGATAAATCTTTGCAATAAAGTGAGACTGGTAAGATCCACAGTACCTAGAAATGGCATCTTAAGCAACAGCTGTAAGTCTTTTCTTCATGGGATAATGGAAGAATGTGTCAGGGAGTGGTCCTTGAGTCCAGAAGCACGAAGAAAACTTAGAAAGGATAGTACACAGTGAAAAAAATATTTTCAGAATGACAAAGTATTAAAGCATCTGCTAGTTTTGAAGGACATTCTTTGGGTTTAGATTATTTAGCTGTAAATTTGAAAGATCTGCACAGAGAACAACTCTCCTGTTGCCCACACTGGTGAACAATCACACTGATGTTAATAACACTACTTCGGATTTATCCTGGGTAACTTGGAACAAAACCTTGCTAGGACCTTAGATATGTGTTTTAGACAATACTCCTGTATACTTTGCTGTAAACAAAACAGAAAATCATAGTTGTTCTCAATTACCGAAATGAACTGGGGCTCGCTCAGCCAATTTGAAATCTAATCAAAGATCAGCCCTCCTTGGGCTGCCCTTGATATTTTGTGGTGGGCTGACCACAGCTTCCTGCAACAGGTCACATTAGTACTAAACCCACAAGCAGCTCCCAAGCCAAAGGGCTGAATAGGTACAGCTCCTGACGGTACACTCACTTCTTTTGGCACTCAGGTACAATAAGGATATTGTTCCTTTAATGCTTAGCTTTCCTCTTAAGAAGTATGTGAGATTTCAGCCAACTCTCCACAATGATTAGTTCAGGATGAATGTACTTAACTCAGGATTCAGCTGGAAAGAGCCCAAGTAGATGCAATCAATTTTCTGCTAAATCCACTTCCTTCCTCTCTTCTCTACCCAGCATGAGACATCAGCTCTCCACTACAGCCAGTGGTGACTAAGACCCTGCAAACCTCTGCCTTCAGCCATGCTCCTATCAAAGCTGGTTACTCCTTCTGATTTCCCCTGGTTTTTGGGTTTTGCATATCCTGTTCACTTGCCCAACATTTGGGCTAGGGGGAAAAGGCTCTAGAAGCAAATATGAAAAAGCAGCTATACAGCAAACCACAAACATCAAATGCATTGGCTCCTGTGACCCCCAGAGCTGATCACTCGCAACTGCACAGGATCAGAACTTCACTGATAAAGGAGGACTTTCCCCTTTGCACAAATTTCAAAACCTCCTCAAGGTTTCAATGTGCGGGCACTGTATGATCTGCCAGCTTCTGTGCTGCCATCTCTGTATGTGAAACAAATTATCTCCACCATCATCACCCGAACCCCATGGGATTTCAGAGAGAGCAGCCACCGGCCCCTTTCCATGAACCAGCCTCATGCAGAAGGGCCAGAAACAGCACATGTAACAACAGGGATGATTTGCTACTTGAATCTAAACAGAGTGATAAAAAATAACATCAGTTCAAAAACAAGGCCTAGAAAACATGATCTCTGGCTCTCACCTACATACTTTCTTAAGAGATTAAGTAGATGATTTCCAGCCTTATTTTCCCAAGTGTATACATTCTGCTTTGTTAAGTAACTCATGGAATCAGCAGAACAAGTCCTGGTGGCTGTGTGTTCTTTAGGCTTTCTTCCTCTAGTCCAAACTTCTCATCATGCTCCCCCCTACCAGTAAAAAATGTTTGCACATGCATCCCAATACACGTACATTTATATATTTATAAATCATATACATCCACTAGTGAAGTATTTTCTTCCTGTACCCCAAAGGATCATCTTGAACACTGTCTGGGGTGCCTGCACCCCACTTTGGAGACTGCTGCTCTAGAGACCACTGCACTGTTAATACGGATTCAGCAAATTGTTTCCATGGGTCTGAATTTACACCGCTGTGGTTCCTAAGGTCAGCAATCCACTGACTCACTCAATAAAGTTATTTGCTTTACTTCCAGGAAAAATTTTGCAGGCAGTGCAGTTGGAAGAGTGACAGTGCAGAGTACCCAGGCAGCCAGGGGAGCTGTGTGACTGAGGTTCTGTGACTATATCTAATTTAATGTCAGGACATAGCACACTTGTGTTTTAGAGCACACTGACTGACAACTGCTGAGATGTAACAGTGAGTAATCAAAAATGACTGCTAAATCGATTCCTGCTTTTAAATATGCAGTAAATCAGATGCCTTTCACTCTGTACAGGCACAGCTAAAAGAGCTGGCAGGTATTGGTGGTTGTGTTCTGCACGTGTGCTGGCACAGAGTCACCACACCAGCAGAGCCAGCCCTGCTGGCTGGAGTCAGAGCCACTGCTGATGTTACTTCTTCTTACAGCAGATACTTCAAAAGTGTCTCTCCTCCAGTTCCCTGTTTCTTGCCTGGCTCATCATTCACTTTTATTACCACTACTCCAAACACAGTGCAAGTTCACAGGAGTCTGGCAAACAAATAGTTAATTCTGGAAGGTTTAAGGCAAGAAGAAATCAGCTTGGGGGGCTGGCAGAGAGGAAGAGAAAGCACCAAGCCTAAGGGGGCATCCACAGCAGGGAGCACTGCTGGAAGCCCTTCCCCAGCCCTGGTGGGCTGCAGGAGCCAGACAGAGGGAGCAGGGAGGGCATGGCAGTGCCAGGGCCTGAGCTGAGCCACAGGGGATAAGGAGGTACATGGGGCCCCAAACAGGCAGGAACACAGGGTTCTGTGCATCCATAAATGGAGCCTGTGCAGACAACAAGAGCAGGACAGTGCCCAAAGCAGCGAGGAACCCTGTCACCGAGCGCCCAGAGCTGCTGTGCCGCCGGCACTCCATGGGATGAATGGGCAGAGGAAAGGGAAGGTCTCCGTGGGACCTGAAACCCGGTTCTCCAGGCCTGCCCCTAGCACCGCAGGGCAGAAAGCCCTCTTGGGGGATTTTGGGAATGGATTTACAGGACCCCAGTAACCTCAAAAACAATGGAGTTTACCTTGGGGTTTAAGCCCCATCTCAGAGCCATGACTGTCAACAGCCTCCCCGGCACCCTCCTGCCCCAAAGTGCACCTCCCAAACAGCACCAGGTGTCCAGAGCACTTGAAAAATCATTGGGCAGAAGATAGTTGAGAGGACAAGCAACACTTGCTGCCCTACAGGCTGCCAGGCCTCTCCAGTCACATCACACACAAGCACAAAAACACGCTGAGCTACATCTTCACCTGTCACTCGGCTTTGCGGGACACAGCACAGAGATGGAAATGCTCTTTGCCACTTCAGCTCCAAGGGTGGGTTATTCTTTGCCCAGGAACAGCCGTTTTGTGGGTGAAATGCTGAAGCCCCTGAGCACCCACTACCCCAAAACAATAGTAGGAGGTTACTCTGGCCCATGACCCCAGGACACAGGACCTGTTCTCAAGCACTCAGTGTCTGTGAGAAACCAAGTGAGAGGCCCAAGTGTCCCGCAAACACTCAACACCATTCCCAGATGAACCTCAACACCATTCCCTCCTCACTCCTTGCATGCCCTGAGCCTGCAGGGATGTTTGGGGCAGGTAAGGAACACAGAACTACACCTGAAGTTATTACGCTTCTGCTCTCTCCACCACTTGAAGAAAATAATCCTCATTAACTTGAAGCCAGGTAAGCCCCCACAAGAGGGTGGATCAGCAAGAGGGCACTGTTTAGGGGACAGCCCAGCACCAACAGCACAGCACACGATCTCCGCTCCATCAGACACCAGTCCTGGGAACTGCCAGAGGGAGCCACTGATCCTATAAAAGGAGGAGCACTGGATATGGATGGATTGGACGCTGGCCACCGGGGAGGCCACGGTGGGGTTTGCCTCAGGTTTCCTTTTAGAAAGCATTTATGTACCTAATTCAAGACTGTGGGATCAAGTTTGCAAGCGTGACGGTTGCCTATTTTCACTTGTGTCAGTTCAGTGCAGGGCACCCACACATAGGGTTCACGCTGGTAAGAAAATAGGAATTTCACAACAAAACCATAAAATAATTCCTTACTGTTTCTGGCATGGCGCTCATAATCAAAGGCATATTGCAAAATTACCTGGTTTTTATACAGCTACAGGGGAGAGGCTCACCTGGAGCAAACCACAGCATTACTGTCAGTGTGATGGGAGCAAGCTCCTGCTGCCCAGCTCAGAGCTCACACTGCCCTCCAGGAACTCAAGAATACCCCAACACTAACTGAAACTGCATTTGGCCATGAGTGATGATAAATCTAGAAAGTCCCAGAAGTTTTGGTCAAAGTCAGGATTTTCAGGAAATGAGATATTTATTGGAAGCAAGGGAAAAAAATAGCTTTCTGGCCAAGATTGAATTTACTGAGTTTCTTCCTGTTCTGTGCTTTAAGGGAGTAAGGCAGAGAGGGGTGGTTGGAAACAAGAGCTCTTCATTACCTGGGTTAAAACGAAGCTAAAATTTCCTGAGAAGTCCAAGGAGAGGAGAAAACATCCACTGCTGGTAAATAACTCTGACCTGTAGAAGTGAATTTACCAGAACCAAGCTGGTCAGTCTATAACGGTAAGTTTATAAGCAGGCAAAACATTCAGGTCATGTCAAATACCAGGGGTTACCAAAGCACCTTCCTTGGTGCCCGAGGCCAGCCCACTGCAGCTAAAATCGGCCAATCCTCCTGAGTCCTCTCATTTAAATGAGAAAAATTTATGGTTGTTTGTGTAGGCTTCATGCCAAGCCTGTTTCTCTGATAAGCTTCTCTGGTGTATTTGTGTCTCACATCCAATTTAGAGTCCTCTGAATACTGGAGACAGCATTCCTTGGATACTGAAAATAAATTAAAAACACAACGTTGGGCTTGGACAGAGGAATGGGAACGCTTTTGACGTGGCCCAGGCACTAAGGGCTCTTGGGAGCAGTGCTGGGAAAGCAGGCTTTTCAAAATCTTGCATTAGTCCTTTTATTTAATGATATATAATCCTCAAACTGGTCCCCCATAAACTGTAAATACGCATTATTTGAGCAAGTAATTAGTTTCAGTAGCACGCGGTAGCAGCTGTATGGTTTGGCTGCCAGACACTGCAAGTGTTTCCCTCCAGCAAATGCATCTATTTGTGATACAACAGTAATTACCAAAAGATTTACAAAACTTCTCACTTCTCTGGTACTTTGACCTCAAGATCTCCACATAATTTCAAAATACTGAAAGCAGCACGGTATCACCCAGGTGAGGGAGGCGAAAAGGATTTTGTCCACATGGGCCAAGCCAGACAGGTGAAGTGATCTGCCCAAGAGGACAAGGAAGCCTTAGCGAGTGGAGCAAAACCCTGTCCTCTGCCTCACTGGGCTGATCCCCCCCTTGGTGACCACCAACCTACCAATCCTCTCAGCTAAGAATTTTTCCTCTGTCGTTTGCCAATACCCTCTGCAAGAAAAAAGCCTCAAAGAGTGCTGAAGTTTGCTGCAACTGCACGTTTTATAAGTGTGAAAACAAACTTTGGCAAAAAAAAAAAATCCTTTATTTTGTTTTGTACATGGCAAGATTCTTATGGGAAAGAGCTTTTCTAGACCCACAAGAAGTCAAAGCATCCTTAAGGTGAAGAGTAGCAGTGGAAACCTTTGATCTGTAAAATGAATTTGCAAGGTAAAACCCAGGCTGCTTTCTGGTGAGCACTTCAATGTGTTTTCAGGTCATATGGACAGCTCTCCCTGGAAATAAGCAGTTAACAAGAATTCAGGATAAGACTGTAACCCAGCCTGGACAGGGGGCATGGGTGAGGAGCAAAGCCAGAGTGCTCCTGTCAGACAGTATGGGAGGTGCAGGTCACAGAAGCAGCAAAACCAGATTTCCTCTTCATGCTGTGTCCTCTGCTAAGAGCTCCAGTCCTCGTTAGGCTGGGCTTGCAGAGCTGGACTGAGACCTGGCCTGGCAGGAGCGGAGAGGTCCCGTCCCTGCACTGGCCCCTGGGAACCAACAGCAACAAGTCCAAGACTGGAAACAGCAGGAAAACAGGTAACAGGAATAAGAATAGAAAACTATTTTGAAGTTTGAAAGAGGAGCTGTGTGGGTGAGGAAGGACAGACTGAAGTTTCCATGGCTGCAAAATGGTATCATCCTGCCTCCTTGATGTGGGGATGATGAGCTGCCAGCAGTCCTTAGATGCTGGGAATTCCAGGAAAAGCCTGAGATATGCATAACAAATCAAAATGGGAAATTATCAGGGTACAGTAAGATTGCAAACAGTGCCAAAGGCAAGAGGAGCTCACTATTTTCTGGAGAAAAAGGTACTGACATGCAGTTAGGATCTAGACTAAGTCATCCACTGTGCCTGTTTGAGATGGAAAACAAAAGATGCCCACACAGAAATAAGAAGAAAGTTTGAATTCTTCAGCAGCAGAGCAGACACATCAGAGCAAATGCAGGCAGAAAGAAGGAAAAAGACAACAAGTGGGGGATGGAAAACTTCCCACAAGATGCATCAGAGACAAAAACTGAAGTTCAATCCTTCCAACACGCCAGGAAAACAATCAGGTAATGGCAGCCCACAGACCACACTTTGGCCAGTCCAGAGCAGCAACGATGAGATCAACTCGAGGGCAAAGGAAAGGTGGAGAGTCACCCCAGTGACAGGAGAGGATCCAGGTGATACATGGCTTCAGGGCAGGCTGATCACACGAGAGCCTGAACGTGTTCATGTACATAGATAGGTTTGGTATGAGAACAAAATGTACTGAGACTGGCACCAGGAAAGAAACCATCGGTTGGTTGTGGGCGGGAGAATGGATTCCCTAAGTGCTGAAGGACAAAACTGATTAATTGCATGTGTGGACATAGAATTGACTTATTGTTGAAGAAGTGATGATGATCTGTCTTACATAAGGAATTATTTCAGAGTTGAGTTTGCAGGTTTAGTTTTCAGATGAGCAAAGATCAAGGACAGCACTAAAGCATTTTTTGCACTTGGCAAAATACATAGGGACAACATACAGAAGAAAAAGATCAACAGAATTACAGGAAACCAGCCCCGTGTTTCTCCTTTAATTCATTCTCTTCTTCACTTTTTCCTTCCACCTGTTTTTCGGTAACACTTAAAAATTACAGAACCTGGAAATGGGAAACAGAAACATCTGTTGACAACGTCAATGACTCGCCTGTGCTCTGTTCTGGATTATCTGGACTTCTTCCCTCTGAGAGATGAACTCAACAGCAGCCCAAGGGAATCTCTTCTTTTGTAGAAACTGAGGTGTGTTCCAAGAAAACATTTTAAATGGGTAGAGGGGAAGGTAAGAAAGGAAAAAAAAAGAGTAGAAGGAAAGATTGAACACCCAGAAGATGTGGGTTTCAGAGAAGACAATCGAGACCTACAGATAAAAGATGCCAATAAGGAAACAGGGAAATTTGACCAAATCTTGTTACTCTAGACAAAGGTGACATTTCAGACCCACAAAACTATGCAAAGAAGTGATTAGGTTCTCTGGAGTTTTTACAGAAATAAAAAACAGAGACAGAAACCTTGTTAATTAGAGAATATTTTTTGTACTTGATGTGTTTTCCAACTCCTGAAAGGATCACAAGTGCCGTCAGGGATTGGTTCCACATTATGCATACAAAAATGTTGTGGAAGGATTACATCTCTGGTCAGTCAATCAACACAGAGGAAAGTTTCCATCATGAGTTGCCAGGCAACCCCCACCAATTAAAATAACCATCAAAAGCCATCTATTTCATGCTGGAATCATTAGTAGCAGAATGCAATTACAACCTTTCAAGCAAGCAAGGAGACAGAGACAAACTACCAGCCAACTACTGATCACATGGCCTCTGACCATCAGAAGCAGGGAATGGAAGCATTTCCTAGTCCCCTGTCAGCCAGGTATTGATCCTCACCACCCTTCCCTGGGACTGAGCCTCTGGCTCGACCATGGCTGCTAAAGCAGCTCTCAGAGAAGAGTGACACTGTACCAAGACACACTCCCCCAACCAAAAAAAGCTTTAAGCACATGCATCTTCAAGTGTCTGGGATGTCCCCATGGAAGTAAGGCAATCAGATGAGTCATCCCTAAAAAAATAGGTTCTCTCCTAGAGCTGAACTGAGTTTAAATCAGTCACAGAATTGAAAACATCTCATGACATAACATTTACAGCATAGTCTGTAGAAAGGGACCGAGCAATGGACTGCTTTATTTCAAGCCCAGCACACAGATCAGTGCCCTGCTGGGCCAGAGTTACCTGGGAGACAACAGACAGCCATGCAGAGAAATACAAAATGCCTCCTAAAATGTAAAACCCAACTAAATAAATTTTAAATAAAGGACAGTTTCCTGTGTCTATCCTATCTCAAACATTTCTGATGACCCTTTTCCATCCCATTGTTTTTGTTCTTCTAAAGCCTGGGATATTATCAGACTAACCACAGATCAAGATAAAACATTTTTCTAACAATCAGTACCCAAAGGTACTTGGGCTCTTACACGGGCTGGTATCTAAGTTTGACTTTTAATTAAAATTAAGATTACATTCCTTTGCTGAGACTCAGTCACAGCTCAGAGTCTTGCACAGGAGAGCCCAAATCATGTGAAGCCAGCTGTCATCTTTGCCATCCACTGCCTCTTTCCACAGTGAGCACCTCCCTTTCCTAAGTTCTGCACTGGGGGCTGGCTGGGATTGCTGCTGCAGGCAGACCTGGAATAGCTTTACCCGTCTGTCCTGATAGGTTTTACATGGGAAGTGCCTGAGCACAGGCTGTAACTCATCCCAGAGATGCAGAGTGACTCAGGCAGAGCTCTGCCCTCGTGCAGCAGCAGCAGGAGTTATCTCAGTGACACGTCTCCACCAGCCACAGTCAGCGGCACAGACACCAAACCCTTCCTCGCACCCAACCTCACGCCTCTGCACAGCGCTCGGCTCTTCCTGGCAATCACATCTCCAGGTATCTGCCCGACACACAACAGGACCTGCTGCCAGCTCCAGTTATGGCCCGGAAACCACCAAACATCCAGGTGGCCACAGACTCAACCCAACCATGGGCTGGAGTTGTGGATGAGCAACAAGAGCAGGGTGTGAGCTGAGGGGTCGGGAGGGAGGTTCCCACAGCACAGCACTGAGTCACTCCTCAGCTCGGCCCCTGAGCACCAGGCATTAGCCAATGCCTCTGGCAGGATTACAGACCAAAAACCCCAACATTCCAGTCTGCTCCAGTCCAACAGCATGTGGTTAGAAAATGGCAGGGAAAGGCGCACAAGGACATGGGCTACCCAGCAGCCTGTCACTGCATCGCCCCTTGCAGCAATGCCCACGAGCCCCTCTCCCTCCAGGGCTCTCACTGCGTTTCCTTGACGCCCAGAGGAGTTGCATGAAGTGACTGCAGAAAGATGAACAGATACTGAACCTGCAGCTAAGTCAGTGAAAAGTCAGTCACGACGCACCAGGGGTTAACCACTGACACAAACACACACATTTGTACCACTGTGATTATCAACTCTAACACTGGTGGACACACACTGTAGAGCTCATAGATTTGACTGAGTTTTATTTTATTTTATGTGAAAGTCACATTCACAGACAATGTAATTTGCAGCTGCAAAGCAAGTACTGGCAGTGTGCAATTTGGACGCAGCAACTCATGCCAAACTTATAAATACACTGTGGGGACAGAACAAATGAGAATTGAAAATGAACCTTCCACTGGGAATTTGGGTATTTTAAAAACTCACCAACTGCTGTAAATATACACTGAAGGGACACAGCTTCCTTAAGATGGTCTGTGCCTTACTACCACCAAGAGCAAACAAAGGTTCAGCTTGGGGCAGCAAATACGCAAAAGACCATTTCCAGTGTCACAAGGAACTTCTCTGAGACATGAGCAACCTCCTATTAACAGATATCCACATCCAGTAGCACTGAGTGGCCTCAGACAGAAGTGAAAAGGCAGGTTGTGACTGTGACCATGAACTGACTCCCTTCTCCCATCAGCTGGGGGCATGGGTTGGTTCAGAAGTGTCCTTCATACCCTCAGGGTAATAATAACAGTACTCCCACTGTGGTTGTCCCACTCGGGCCTTTGAAACCAGCAGCTCTGTCAGCCCTCCCTTGGATCCCCTCCCAGAGACCTGGATGAGCTTGTGAAGGCTGGACAAAGGCAGCAGCACTGCCCATCATCACCTAAACTGTGACACCTTTATGAGCTGGCCCTCAAAATTAAAGTGCTGTCTGAGCCCTGTGAGTGCTCCAGGCTGGCCAACAGCCACCAGCTGAGAGCTGCATCCCTTCAGATGCCACAGTTTGCTTTAAGCCTCTGGTTGATTTTGCCCTGCCTTAAAACCAGCAGCAAAAGCTCCAGTTAAAGATGAATGGCATGCTCAAGCATTTGCCTTCACATAGGAAAGCAGAACATGTTCCTGGCTTTTATGGTGAAATACATCTCAGCTTTGAGAGTAGAGGCTTCAAACCCTTAGCTCTGCAAAGCTCATTCCTTGACCATTTCTTACGCCCTGTGAGTAACAAACAGCAAACTGATACTTGTCATTGTAAAGATTTATCTTAATGCAGCTTCTGCCATCATTGCCATTGGATTAGAATTTTCAGCCTGAAAGAACACTGTGGATGGCATTATGATCTGCAAACTGAAGGTGTCTGGTAAGTTATCTTCTTTAATGAATATCAAACAGTCCATTAATTCCTGTAACTGTTCACCTGCACTTAGATCACACAAGCTATCTGGCATTATAGCGATTCTCCTTCAAGAAATCCTGTCATGCTCTGAAATACTATCAAGAGGAATTAGATGATGAGCTTTTCAGGCAGATATTTTTCAGCTCTTGTCTTCCGTAAGCAAAATCTGCAACTCCTGCCAAAGCCAAGATTTTATACTTAACGGAAGGGACAGAGTATGTTGTTGCCTGAATTAATATCTGTTATTTAAGATTCAGCAAAGCAATTTTACATATGAGTAATATAACATATTTAAACACATCCAAGTGCTTTGCTGAATCAAGGCCTAGAAGAGGTTCTGTTGGTGTCAGGGCTGAGAGAGAATCTGCATTTAAAAACCATCCTAACAAGCTTCAGTTGTTTCCTCTAAGAGATTGTGAATAAAGATCTACCTTGAAATACTTGATCTCAGGAAATCAGATCACTTTGGCTTCTACCTTACCTGAAGAGAATTATTTGAGGTCTGAAAAAAATCTATCTGAGGAGCATGGCTTTAGGCAGAAGGCTGTAGGGGTTTACAGAGATGTGGCAAAAATCTACTGACAGAGCCAGAATCTGAGACGCTGAACTTGCTCAGTTATGGGAGCGAGGCTCAGCCATCCAGAGCCCACTGAACACAGGCAGAAAAGCAGCACATAAACATGCCCAATATATCATCTGCTCTTCCTTTCCATTTTAATTCTCATCTCAGCTTACTGGTGAAATCTCCTTTTTTTGAGGAGATCCTGTACACTCTGAATCAATACATTACTGAGTCTTTTTCCCAAAGTTGCCAGACCTAGGAAGACAATGAAGAGATTTACCATCTGAGCATTTTACCAAAATGTCTAAGGAGGACAGAAGTCTCCTGTTTATTTACTGTGTACCTGAAATACTTCCTCATCTTTCTGCATTCGTGTCCTCAAAGAGGGAACCACCATCACTGCAGGAGACTCCAATAACCCCCCTTCCATCCTTATACCCCTACATTGCCTGGAGCCTGGAGCCCCCACAGAGGTGCCCATGGCTGAGAATCTATTTTTGGGTTTCCTCTTAATTACAAGAAACACAAACGCCCCAGCAATGGTGTGATAAACAATGGTGGGAGTAGGAAAGGACAGCACTGGGAGCTCCTGGGAAGGCACAGGATGGCCTGTCCTGGCACACGCTACCCATTTCAGCCAGGATGCCCTTACAGATGGCACCTGGCACAGAAACTGAAGATAAACTCAAAGAAATGCCTATGAAAGGGCTCTGACTCAGGCAGAATTTCCACTTCTCTGCACAACCACACTTGTCTTTGCTGAGTTGAAAACACTCACTGCCAAGTGATGAAATGAGGCCTTGGAGGCTCCATCGTTCATTATCACATTTCAGCCTGAGTGGTCTCCAAACCACAACTTTCTCAAGGGTTTGAAATATTATTTTATTTATTTTTTAATTGTAGCTGGTTAAGTATTGAGCCCTTACCTAAATCAGATGTCTTCGGGTGCAGAATTATTGTTCCTTGGTTACTGCCTTTTATTTTCTACAGACATTATATTGAAAGTAAAACTAAAAACTGCTGGAGGTGAGCTCAGACCATTCTTGTTATTTGGGGGAAAAAAAGACAGACTAAAAATGACAGGCAATCTCGTGCTCTTACTCTCACATTTCTAAGTTATATTGTGATGGTATGGCCAGGTTTTGGTGGTGGAGTGGCTTCTGTGAGAAGCTGCCAGAAGCTTCCCCTGTGTCTAGCAGAGCCAATTCCAGTTGGCTCCAGGACAGACCCACCCCTGGCCAAGGCTGGGCCCAGCAGTGACAGTGGCAGCACTCTGTGTTCTGGGGAACATTTAGGAAGGGGAAGGAAATCCCCATGGAATTGCAGCTGGGTGACAGGAGTGAGAGTCTGGGAGAGGAGCAGACAAAGCTCTGCAAAGCCCCAGGGCAGGGCAGGAGGGGCAGGAGCTGCTCCAGGTGCTGGAGCTGAGGTTCCCCTGAGCCCGGGGTGCAGCCCAGGGAGAGGCAGCTGTGCCCCTGCAGCCCCTGGGGGCCAGGATGGATCAGAGACCCCCCTGCAGGGCCCCACACTGGAGCAGGGGGTGCCTTAAGGAGGCCGTGACCCCGGGGAACTCCACGCTGCAGCAGCTCCTGCAGGACCTGTGGCCACACAGGGGACCCAGGCTGGAGCAGCTCCTGAAGGACTGACTGCAGCCCATGGAAAGGGACCAGGCTGGAGCAGCTCCTGAAGGACTGACTGCAGCCCATGGAAAGGGACCAGGCTGCAGAAGTTCATGGAGTTCACTGTCTCCTGTGGGAGGGATCCCACACTGGGGCACGGGAAGAGTGTGAGGAGCCCTTCCCCAGAGGAGGAAGGAGCAGCAGAGACAACCTGGGACGAGCTGAGCACAGCCCCCATTCCCTGTCCCCCTGCACCACTCAGGGCAGATGGAGAAAGCTGGGAGTAAAGTTAAGCCCAGAAGCAAGGAGGGGTGAGGAGAAGGTGTTTTAAGATTTAGTTTTTATTTCTCATTATCCTATTCTGATTTGGTTGGTAATAGATTTTTTTGTTTTGCTGTGTCAGTAAATCACAGATCCCTGTGGTGAGGGATCTCTCCCTGCCCCGTCTTGACCCATGGGCCTTTCCTTACATTTCCTCTCCCCATCCAGCTGAGGAAGGCAGAGATGGAGTGGCTTTGGTGGGCACCTGGTGTCCAGCCAGGGCCAACCACCACATAAATATGCACAGGAACTACAGCATAGACCCTGGTTTAGGCAGAGAGAACCAATGGACTTCTCTACTCTCCTGTCAAAGGCTCAGAAGGAGCACCAGTGTGTGTGTTGTGACCCTTGGCCTAAGAAAGATCGTTAATGATCACCCAATTACCTAAAGCTTGGTTCAACTTAAAACATTCTCCAAAGGGACATTTGGTCTTAATTTGAAAACAAAGAAGAATAGGGAATCTGCCCCTTTGCTTGCTATTTTGTTCCAGCAGTTAATCATCCTCATTGCAGAAAAACTGTCTTTGATTTCCTATTTGAGTTGTGTAATTTCAGCCTCCAGGAAAGATCTCTCTTGTGCTTGTCTCTAGTACATATGACACCACTTTCTAATGCTGTTTTATGGTTCAAGCCCTTACAAGCTCCAGCCACATGTCCCTCCCATAATTTCAGATACCCAAAATACACTGGGCTCTTGTGATTAGCTTTTCTCCAGCCTTTAACATCTACTGAAGTTCTTCTGGGCCCTCTCTAGTTACTCTCATCCATTTAAAGGTGGGCACCAAACCCACAGCTCAGGATTCTCACATGGGTCCCAGCAACACAAAATGAACTCCCTGTTCATAAACAGCAGTAGTGTAGGAAGTTTCCATTTGGTTGCTTGTCCAAGAGCTCCTGTAAAGCCTTTTCAGCATCATTCTCAAGGGTGCAGTTCCCACAGACAGGACCTGCACGCCTGGGTCCCAGGGTCTGGATCTACTGGCACTGTACTGAATCACTCTGGGTTTTCCATGGGTTGCACAGCCCAAAATACAGTAAGAAATGGAAGAGTTAATGCAATACCCTCTTCCCAGCTATGCTCATGCTGATCCCATTTTAGAGCCGAGCTGAGAGGAAAAGCTCTGCTTTGGACTCACCCTTGAAGGCAGCTGAACCAAAGCTTTGATCAGGTGTTTCACCTGCCCCCAAGCACTGCTGCCACAGTAGCAGCAGCAGCACAGCCCCTCTCAGGGCCTAAGGAAGTGCCCAAACACCCCCCCCCCTTTCCAACGGGGTTGTATCAGAGGTTGCAGACAGAAGGAGACTCAAGCCCTTCTCACTTGTGAACCATCCTGGTGGATGACAGCTGGGCCCTCCAGCCCAGAGCAGCACAGTGAGCGGCTCAGAAGAGAACCTGGACATCTCCCTGTGCGTGTGGTGACTCATGGGAAGCTGCCTGAATCACCAAATTCCAGGGCACTGTGGGATGGGGCAAATGATGCTCCAAGTGGACATGTCTCAAGCTGCCCCATGGTAGGTGGACACTGGCCACACACACCTCTCCAGAACAGTCAGAAAAGCTTCTTGTGTGTTTAAATAATTAAGTTTGTATTTTGCTGTTAAAATACACTTCTTGTCCCTTATACATTTTTCTAAGGAACAGTGACCTGCATACAGAACCCCAAGGCAGCAAACATGCAGCTGAGTACTTAAAAACAACATTTCTGCCCCAGAGAGGAAGCTGGAATTCACCCATGCAATTAGGTTAGGTTAATGCTGTGGACAGACATTATCTGATATCCTATTTTGTAATCCTTTGCTAAGCAGGATGCTGTTCACTTTGGGAGCCAACAAAACAGCTACTCACTTACTGTCAGACCTGAGCAAAGTCAGGAGCAATCCCTGAAGGTTTGAGATGAGTTCAGCCCTGCATCTGGTAGTGGTCCAGAGTCATTCAGAAAGGTCACTAAATTCTACGTTCAGGTTGAAGGTTTCTTTAAACCAATATTTGTCAGTACAAATCTCAGGAGAAAAGACAACACTTCTCCTGTCAGAAGTGAAGTTTACAATGTCCTTTTGATTATCAACTTATTTGGTTCTATACCAATAATCTTTTACTCTTTTTCTAATCTTTAATTAATCCTTTTTATAAACAATCTGTGCTCCGCACATTCTACTCAGAACTAATCTTTTGCTGTGTATATGTACCATAACAAGATCTTCAATATCCAGGCAAATATTTTCATATATAAGGAACCTCACTAGATGTGTACATAAAACAAGAAAAATCACCTGACTCCTGAAAATTGAGCTCTCACACTTCCCTTGAGCTTGGTGGGAATTTGTGACCTCTCAGCAGTTACAGACAAGACACTGAGGAAGTCTCCAACTTAACTTCACAATGCCTGACTTAAGGCACACTTCTGAAACTGCTGCCCTGAATTTTCCATTTTCCCTGGCAAAGCCAGGACTTCCCCAAATCACACACAGAAACATCTCTTTCAGATTAAAAGGGAAACCTTAAAAGGTCCTGAGAACGGCAAGGAGAAAACAGTGATTTATCATCTACTTTTCCCCTACAAAAGTAAAATCTTGTAATAGCGTAAGACATTTCAACACACAGTTTCTATTTGTTGTCACATTCAACCATAAGTGAACAATTTTTGAGCACTGTGCATACACAGAAATGACAAATACACATGCCTGACCAGACTTGCATTTGCAAATAGGAAGTGACAAAAATATGGGTTTTGCTGCACAAATTTTACCACTTTTCTCTATAAAAATGATACATGCACATTACAGTTCTATAAACACAAGTGATTTAAAGCTTATAGTGCTTCTAACAGCCAGGTTGAAGCCATTTTGTAAATGCAGCCCTTCAAACAATGAAACATTACTTTTCTGGACTGCTGCTTAGGAAAACACCATTGAACACTTACAGATGGCAAATAAAAAACAACTTTTGAAGCTGGAGCCCTGCATGGGAATTTTGTCTGGGGAAGCAGGCAAGATGAGGTCTCACGTTGTACACTGCTTGCTAAAGGAATATATATTACAAAAGGAAGCCACACAACAAGGGCACAGCAGATCTGACTTACCACAAGAGCAGCACGTGAAGCAGTTGGTATGATAGAGGTTACCCATTGCTTGGCAAGCCTGGCTCGCTCCATACACACCTTTTCCACATTTTATACAAATACCTACAAAGCAGAAAAAGAACCAAAGTTAAAATCCTCCACAGCTTCTAGAAATAGCTTCAGGCCATTGATTCACAACACTCGTGATACCCCCCATCAGGCCCTAAATCAATGAGCTCCTCACCCTGAACAGATTCAAGTACCCAAGAGAGCAGCAGGCGGCTGCAGTGAAACAAATGCATGGAAATTAACCCAAAATTAAGGGGGGGCCAAGCCTCTGCTGGTGTTTCAATGCAGGGAGACTGAGGCTGGCTACAGACAGAAATCCAGCGGAGGCAGGTGCAACCAGAAAGGACAGAGTAATCCACACACTCCCTGCAAACAACTCCGCCAGCTCAAGAAATAATTGTGAGACCTCCACAGCTAAGTGCTCCACCACACAGCATTCAACAATCACCGCTAAAACAATTCAGTCCAAACCCAGAACACTTCTCCTTGGCTCTCTCCACAAATGCAACGTCAAGCGCGTTTGTCCGCAGCGAAAGCCATTGGAAAAGGGATCTGTCAGTCACATTTGGTAATTGTTTGATTCCCCGTAAGCAGAGGATGTAACCTCATAAACACCATCTGGCACCTTACCACACCAAACAGCAAAGCCTCTGCCTTCCTCATGGTCTCAGGGCAGAAATTCTGGCTCACAGTTCCGCTTCAGTGGGGTCCAAAACTCAGCTTCACTGCCCAGGCCTGCTCCTGGTGATGCCAGGGATGACTCCCATGGAGTCCTCAGGAGACCAAAGCACACGAGCCAACAAGTCAGGGGTTAGCTCTGCACACGACAGACTCACAGGGAAGGTCATGATTTCAGTAAGCTCTACAAAGAGGGTTTTTTGGGATGGTTTGGTTTTGGGGAGTATTTAAATCTATTTCCTCAAAGTTTTAAGAGTCATTTGCCTATGTGTTTATTTCTACCTATGCATAACCTCTCTAAATTCATACCAAGAAAGGGAGGTAATTCAAGGATCACTTTGGTTCTGTATCCTGATGAAGAAGAATTAAACTCTGGGGAATCCTTCTGTCACACAATTGGGACTACTGATTTTTAAGTTTTTCTGAGATGTCCATAGGTCTCTATTCAATTCTAGCGGGACAGTCCATCAAGACAAGACTGGTGATATTTCTTAAATACTATTGTAAAAAATAAAACATGGAAATTTTTTGCTTCAAACAACTCTAAATGAACTGCTGTGTTCCATGTGTTGTTTGAGACTATTTCTACAAGTGCATGCACAAGCTTGGCATTAATCATTGGCACCAACGAAACTCCTAATACACCTAAGAATCAAGGAACTAGAGAACTACAAAACCAGGCTTTTATCTTCCAGAATTCTTCCTTGCCATGCTGTGAACATTCTGTGCGAGTACATGGAAAATAAAAATGCAAGTTCTTTGGGGGAAGATCAGCATATTGTGAACAGGTGTCCCTCTCTTGTCCTGGGAGATATCCCTCCATGAACTTCTCCAGCCTGAAAGCTTCCACAGGCTGCAGTCCTTCAGGAGCTGCTCCAGCCTGGTCCCTTTCCATGGGCTGCAGTCAGTCCTTCAGGAGCTGCTGCAGCCTGGTCCCTTTCCATGGGGTGCAGTCAGTCCTTCAGGAGCTGCTCCAGCCTGGTCCCTTTCCATGGGCTGCAGTCAGTCCTTCAGGAGCTGCTCCAGCCTGGTCCCTTTCCATGGGCTGCAGTCAGTCCTTCAGGAGCTGCTCCAGCCTGGGTCCCCTGTGTGGCCACAGGTCCTGCAGGAGCTGCTGCAGCGTGGAGTTCCCCGGGGTCACGGCCTCCTTAAGGCACCCCCTGCTCCATGTGGGGCCCTGCAGGGGGGTCTCTGATCCATCCTGGCCCCCAGGGGCTGCAGGGGCACAGCTGCCTCTCCCTGGGCTGCACCCCGGGCTCAGGGGAACCTCAGCTCCAGCACCTGGAGCAGCTCCTGCCCCTCCTGCCCTGCCCTGGGGCTTTGCAGAGCTTTGTCTGCTCCTCTCCCAGACTCTCACTCCTGTCACCCAGCTGCAATTCCATGGGGATTTCCTTCCCCTTCCTAAATGTTCCCCAGACGTGCTGCCACTGTCACTGCTGGGCCCAGCCTTGGCCAGGGGTGGGTCTGTCCTGGAGCCAACTGGAATTGGCTCTGCCAGACACAGGGGAAGCTTCTGGCAGCTTCTCACAGAAGCCACTCCACCACCAAAGCCTGGCCATGCCAGCCCAGTACAACACTCTTTCTAGAACTGAACTGCTTCTGCTCAGAGCAGCATCAACACACCATCAGCATGAGTTGTGGAGTGATCAGATTAACTGGGATACCGACAAGTTTAAAAAAAGTATTTTTCCTATAATACGAATTCCAATACTGAAATGGAAAGACCCTTCATTAAATCATGGGTTTTAATGGTGTTTAAGCCTTTATCTCCCCTATTTCATGTCATGAAGGGAGATTAGCCTTTCATTCAGCCAGCTCAACATCCTGGCACAATGTTGCCATTTTAGACCATTTGTCAAATGAAATGGTAACTTTAAAACGCAATACACCTATTAATATTTTTTTAAATCTTACACTTGATTTCAGAAATGTAGGGAAGCAAACCTGTAACTCTAACAGCTACCCAAGCTAAACCTGTGAGACAAACCAGGTGCCATCCAGATCCATCAGTTTATTGCAAGTGCGTTAAGAAAATGCAGTCCTCAGGCGAGCTCAGCCCTGACACAAGAAACGGGAATTTCAGAACATTTGTTGCCTTATTCAAGGCTGCCAAGTCTACTCATTTATTTGTAGACAAATGTTACGGAAAACATCTGCTATTTGCCATGAGTT
This sequence comes from Falcunculus frontatus, assembly GCA_013398115.1. Classification (NCBI taxonomy): domain Eukaryota; kingdom Metazoa; phylum Chordata; class Aves; order Passeriformes; genus Falcunculus; species Falcunculus frontatus. The sequence goes on from VZRV01006519.1 coordinate 241,998, forward strand.
AAAGGTTAACTGATCAAAGATGGCTACTGATTACTGTGGACACTATGACTGGAAGAGGTGTCCTGTGAGCCAGCAGCTGCAGGAATTCCTCACTCCCCAGCAGCAGCACAGAGCCCAGGAACCTGCTCACTGTCCCACCACACCGCAGGGGCTCTGCAGGGACCCTGGGGCAGAGGGGCTGTAGAGAACGGGGCAGGGGCACACCTGGAACAAGCCGATGGCACTTCCGACTGGTCCGACGTCTTGGTTCACTCTTGGCCCTGGGGACAGGGGAAGCCCCTTTGGAGCCCCCCAGCTCCCTGGGCACTCCCTGCCCACCTTTTCATGCCAACACTGGCAGCTGTTGATAATCCGTGTGCCTGGGAGGTTATGCTAACAGAACTACATTTTCCCATCTATATTTAATGCTACTCAAAGAAGAGCAGGAATCCAGTCTGTAACTCTGGCAATTCTGTCTCTGAGCTCTTGTGCACAAATCTACTGCAGTCCAAACTGCTTTGATAGATGAAAGTTATTACCTCATTTCTTCGCCATTGCTGCACTGAACCATCAGAAGCAACAGAAGGATTTATTGTGGATGTTAAACACGCATTGGCCTCTCCAAGAAAGTGATTTGTTAGGAGCAGCCGTCAGTTTGTTAACTTGTTTTCTCCAAGAGAGTAGTCATTAACTCCAGGAATGAATGACCACAGAGATGATTAGCATACTAAAAAAGTGTATGTAAAATTCCAAAAGTGTATTTTGGAAAATATATATGCAGCTGTAGTGTGAGTTTAGTGTGAGCTCATAACTGCCTAGGAAAAGCCCTGATTACATGGCTGCTCAGGTCTGCTTTTCCACCAGTCACAGCCCAGACTGCACACTGCAAGCTTGTGAAGCCCTGACATTAACAGCTACATCACTTTTTCCTCCCCTCAGATTTAATTCCAAGGCTTGTTAAACTGCCTGTGAAGAATGTTCTGTTGCAGAGCAAGCATGTCTCGTTTCTGACACTTCCCTTGACATGACTTCAGATCAACTCCTGACTTTATACGATTCCTTGCCCCTCCTGACACCTTGATTCTGAGCAGTCAGTCGTACCCCAACTCTTTAACACATCACCTGCTATGTTTCTACCCAGGTCATCATCTCTCCTACAGATCTGGTGTCTCTATCCAGAAAAAGACATTACAAGATGTTGCATATACTCAAAGCTGCCATGAAGGTTGGCTGAGCCAGGAGCACAGCATCACAGCAGTCCTTGGCTGGGGTGGAGAGATGTCCACACCCTCGCAGAGTGTTTAACCAAACAGGAGAGTAGAGACTGAACAAACACTCTGTGGATCGCAGCAAAAGACCACCAACAAAAATGGGACTAGAAAGAGAAGGAGCTCCCAGAGACTCCCTGCTGGACTCCAGCACATGGCTAGTGCTCTCCACACTTTTAACCTGTCCACTTCACTGAGCTTGACCACGTCAGTGAGAACATCATCTCTGGGCACAAGCCAGGCAAGCCTCCAGCACTGCATGGCAACAGAGCTGTCAGCGGCACGATGTTCTCTGAGTAACACACACCAGCAAACACGAATATGAGCATCAGCAGAAGATCAGACATGTATTTTCTTATGTGCTCAGTGACTTTGCTCAAGACTTGAGACCATTATAATTAGCAAAGGTTTCAGCAACAGCCTAGAGAAGATATTGAAACTATACAATTTTTCAGCCTTCTTGTACTTGTAAGAGTTCCCTGTAGGAGCCCGTGCATTACAGGAAGTTCAGTTTGGGACCTGTACATCAAATCCTGGAATGCTCTTCTGGCCATGCCAGTACAGGCTGCTACTTCATACAGACTTCACCAGGCAGCCTGAATTAGGAAAAGAGCTGTTAAATGCAGTGCATATCATAGCAGATATTTAACCACCTTTTGGACAAGCTTTGCCCTCAGACACATGTTGAATTCAGCCAGTGTCTAATGCCATCTTTTTGTAACCTGAAGGCAAAGGTTTAGCACAAATGCAAGAAAAATGGTGCCATGTGGCCTCTCAACTCCAGCAGGCAGCAGCTGTGAGAGCTGGGGGAATCCAGCTACCACAGATGAGCACCATGGCTCAGGGATGAGCTGCAGCTTTACTGTCTTAGAGCCACACCGTATCTGCAGGATAACTGCTACATGCTGCCTACAGTAGGAAACAACCAAGCCCTGTCATCAAGAGTTATGGTAAAGCTAAAATTAACAACTAACACATGGCACAGATGACTCCCTCCCTGCCTCTGCAGTTCTGGGAAAAGGGCGGATGAACGTCAGGCTGGGCCACTGCAAAATCCCCTTTTCTTCTCTCACACAGGAAAAGACCATCTCTACATAAGCCCCAAACAAGATCTTCCACACCTGCAGCCTTTCCATGGCACAGGGGCAGGGAAATGGAAACCTACTGCCATGGAGCAGGGAGAGCAAACGAGGAGGGAAGCCTCAGCTCCAAACAAGAAACTGCAGCAAGAGCTACAAGAGCAGAGAGGGGGCTGCATCAGACGCCTGGCCAAGGGAGGTGTCCCCAACTGCCCGCAGCCAGTGATCTCACACAGTTGCTACTACCTGTAAAATGTGTTCTGCTAAGAAGCCAGGTGAACAGTGAAGCCCCAGAGCTGCCCTGAGCCCAGGCAGTCATGCCACTGCTGCTGCAGTACCTGCTGAGCTCCCAGCAGCTCCCGTGCACGTCCTGGGCTGCGGCAGCTTGGATCAGAGGGGTGACTTCAGGGGAGAAAAATGCTCCTTTCCTTCCAACGACCACAGGAGGAGGGATCTTCTGACACACACATCATCCCTCAGTCAGGCGCAGATAGAAGACACGAGGCACCTGCACAGGGCAGGGCCAGGCAGGGCAGCCCAGGGAACCCTCCCAGCCCTTGCCACCATGGGTAGCTCTCACTGCAGGGCTTTCATCTCTTACCTGGCAGATACCTTGCAAATGTACCAAGGATTCAGTATCTAACATGAAACAAAATCTGGTACATACAAGTTATAAATAAGTACAACCTAGACATGCTCAGCAGCAACATTCTGTGATAGGAATGATGGAGGGACTGCCAATACTACCTCTGCCCTAAGAAAGATCAGGAGACATCACGACTTGAATTAAGGTTGAAAATGACAGACTAAAAAAAGTGAGAAATGCTCAAGTAAATGTTTCCAGGCTCCCCTGCCAAGCCCCAGCCCATCCACACCTGGCACGCCAACACCCAAGAGCCGAGATGGAGCTGATCCCATCTGGCAGCACAACTCCAGCTCCAGCCTGGAATCCCCACGTGCTCTCTGCACTGACTGTGGAGGAACATGGGCCACAACACCTAACACAAATCACAGCTTAAGCAAAGCAAGGCAAGAAGCAGACTGTAGACCGGGAAACTTCTTGTTATCACTGTTAAACCTTGTTGAGATTGCCCCCAACCTTGCTTTCCTCCTCAAGGAATAAACAATAAACTATTTAGGCCCTTGAAATATACATCTGCTGACTTAAGATCTCCATCACTTCAGTGCTTGCCTGCTACAGGAGGCTTTACTCAATCAACACACAGGAGGGATGCGTGCATAGAACTTCACTCAAAAAAATCAAAATTTGAGATTAATTTATGCTTGGTTACAAATGCAGCAAAGTTCACATTCATTGGAAGTTTTGCAGAAGCAAAGCTCTAGGTTCTGGAATGACTTTCATTACCTCCACTCTGCCTGTTGCTTAACGAGGCTTGCATAAGACAAAGCTGCTGGGAGAGGTCACGGCCACAAAGGAAGGCACTGGGACCAGTTCCAGGAGTGATAGTGCTGACCAGAGCACAGGAGCCAAGCTCTACCTGCCTCAGGGATCAGCACTGCCAGGAGGACCCAGCCTATTCCTGCTTGCTCTGAAAGCAGCCATACGTGCTGTCTGTTCTGCTTTGTCCTTAACCTTCTGGAGTTTCAAACGTAAGGTAATGGGCAAGTGTTTGGGAGCAGAAGGCCAAAGAAACAATTTGCAAATACCACCCTCCCCATCTCCCTGTTTAGCAGCTCTGAGCCCAGGGCAGGTCTGTGCTGGTGAATTAAACCAGCTCCAGGCCAGCCCTGCAGAGTGGAGATGCCATGGGAGCCAGTATCAGCTCTGGTTAGCAGCTGCTGGAAACTGGAAGGCTTTTGTTACTGCTGAGGTAGATCCACCCTGTCGCACAGTGAAAGCCCAAAGCCAGCACAGACAATGCTTATTGCTTCATAAAGTATGTGAAATTACTACTCTGCAGCATGAAAGTACTGACACTATCAGCGGGATTCATCCCGGCCGGGCCGGGCGCCTCTGCAGAGCTCCGCTTTGTGTGGAGCTGCGGCTCGGCCGCAGAGCCTCCTGACAGCACAAGGCCGAGCACAGCCCCAATGTTCCTGCGCTGCTTCAGTTACACTCACACTCGCTTTACAAATATTCATTCATTCCTCTGTGTCTTGATTTAGTGCACGGCAGTTCCAGGGTGATTTACGCTTCTTATCTGGCATTTATAGAAAAATCTTTTGCCACTGAGGCACCGAAGTGGAAGAAGAAGGAGGTCTCGTGGATGCTCCATGGGCTGTGCCACTTCGGGTTGCTTTGTCTGGCATTCAGAGCTCAGCTGACTGCTCAAGGCTCATGCTCACATTGACAACCATGGCACAAGGGGACTTGCAAATAACTTTAGCAACCAACAGTATTACTCGAAAATAAAAACGGTGAAAAAAATCCTGTTTCTAAAAGTTCCTTGTGATGACTGGGATTATCAAAGTCAGGAGACACATACAGCTGGCGGTGGTAAAGGAGAGCACCACTGGGAATGAGTACCTTGGAGGGAAAAGTCTGTAAATCACATTCCCTGTCCTACATGAGCCCTCTTACTGCCCAAAGAGACCAGGTCAACAAGGCCCTTCAGCTCAAACCACACTTATTTTGCCTGGAGCACAGCGAGTGTAATCACATTTATAACTCAGCCAATTGAGGAGTGTTGAATTTCCAGCAGAGTGTAGCAGCAACCAGGGGAGGATAGGCTAGGGCCAAAAACTGGAGCTTGTACAGCTGCTGGCAGAGGAGGACACAGCACCTCAGCCAGAGTCTCGGGTGAGCCCAGCACACACACACAGGTAGGGCCCAGAGCCAGCAGAGCTGAGCAATGCTCCTGCAGCTCCTGCTTTCAGCACAGACAGATCAAATATCAACACCCGAAGCTCCACAGAGCTCCTGAGCAAATGTCCCCTTGGGAAGCTGGTGTGAAGCACTAGGGGCATTCAGCCCAGCTCTGTTCTCAAACTGACTGAGGAAGAGGGAAGACCTCCACACTGCACATCGCAAGAGAATGGGCAACAGAAGAAGGGGCAGTTCATAGAGGGTGATAGAGGAGAGTTTCCAAAAAAATTTACTTGGTTTTTAATTAGCATGGACACTGCAATTTATACCAGTTGCTGGTTATACCAACTGGAGATCACCTGAGCTCTGGGGTGAGATGTTTGCCCATGTCATTACTTCAGACTTTGGCACAATGCAGGTCAAACAGTAGACCTTTTATGTTTTATTTAAGCTTTTATTAAGTTTTATTTTCCAGTGACAGGTTTACAGACATTGAGTCAGTTTTATTACAGCAAATAAACAATAAACGGAATATTTAAAGCTCATATTGCCATCATCTCTCCTTTCTGCTAATGCCACACATTAATAAGAGTATATTTATCTACACATCGCAGATTTTTTCTAGGTAAGTGACAGTGTTCACAGTACAGAACCAGTCAGAAAACCTACTGTACCAGCCCCTTTTCCAGTTTTGATGTTCTTAGTTACCTTTAGTTTCTGTCTTGGCTCTTTTCTATACTAAATGTGAGTCACTGACACCTCTGTGGTCTTCAGAGAAAAAACCTTCTGAGATGACATGGAAAAGACAGAACCAATTTAAATACTTCAGCTTACAAAAACCTGTGCAATCACGTAACAACAGTGATACTGAGAGCACCAACGATGCAGCCCAAATACCCTGAACTCCACAGCACGTCAGAGCTGCAAACAGAGCTGCACAGACGTCAAGTTGGAGAGCTTTTTCATTACATTCTCCTGACATCGCACGGATGAGTCATCACTGCAATATATGGCAGAGAAAGGTCATATATTACAGCTGCCTTCCTCGACATATTTAAAATGGGTTCATGATTAAACAAGGAGACTAGTCTAAAAGTTTCCAGGTGCACTTTCCTATTTTCTTAGATAACAGTCTATTTCCAGCACGAGCATGACAGTCTGGAAAAGGCATGGAATTACGTAACCACATTTGGTTACAAACTCAGCAGCTCCTTCCACAAGCAGTTCCCGCCCTACACGGACACCACAGCCCTGCAGTTCCAGTACCCACCCAGCAAAGGTGCTGACACCTCTCCATAGTTCTCACCTGCCCCAGGGAGGTTCTTTAGCATCCCCAGAAGCACAAATAGGTTTGCTTAAACACAAACATGCATTAGGTAGGCATTACACCAAGCTAATATTTAGAAAGACTGAACTATTCACTTAGGAAAAGTTGGAAGCGACTTAAAAATCTGTCACCTCAACCCTCTGAATGAGGTTTTTTTCTGTCACTTCAAGTCCAGTGACTCAAGGATGCTTTGAGAACATCAGGAGGAGGAACAGCCACTTCAGAGAGTAATTTGCCATAGGTTTCTCCCACCTTTAGTCATGAAGGACTTTAGTTCGGAAGTACTGGCAAGCCTCAGCTTCCCCACCTTGGCAGCAGTGAAAAGCTGTCTCCTCTGCAGCTGTAAGGCTCGGCCCAGGGAGGTGCTCAGTGCAAACAGCCACACTCCTCCACTCCACTCAGACAGGAAGATGCTCAGACTGTAAGAAAAGCCTATCCTGATCTAGCAAGTTGAAAACCCTTGGGACAGCTGGTCAAGTACAGCTCGAACGACATGTAAACAGGATATTCTAATTTTGCCTCCTCTACCTTCGGGAAACAGCACTACTAAATGCTGTAGATGTAGGCTCATTTCCTGCCTCTGAATTCAACAGGGGGGGAAAAATAAAAGTTAGAAAATCAACACATTGCCCATGTGTTCAGCTGTTCTCCAGGACAGACCTAAGGTGGGCAAGGGGTTGTTCCAGGCTTTTGTCAGACTCCTGTCTACAATGATTCCTGCAAGAGGGCAACTCTGAGCTTCCCATAACCAGGAGAGGACCTGAGCTCCATTCTCACCTTCAGGGACTTGCTCCCCCAGCACCACCCAGAGCTGCAGGAGTGGACAGGTCTCACTCTGACTGACACTGAACCTTCCACTGACATGGGCAGCAGCACAGGAGGCCATGTTCCAACACCTGAATAAATCCAGCTTTACAGCTCTTAGTACCACATAAAAAGATGCCACACAGTGTAAAGTACCAATAGTTAACTTGATGTTGGTGGGATTTCTAGGTCAGGTATCTTCTGTATGGACTGCTTTGACTTTTTGCTGGATCAGGTATTGTCAGTCCTGGATCAGGTAACAGTCTGCTCTCCAGCAGCTGGAATGAACTGCAGGGTATGTGGTCTGTCTGGCTAATTCGACACAAATGCGAACACACACTTGATCCACATGCAAATAATATCAATGAATGGTCCAGAAAGGCACAAATATTATGCTCAGGACCATCCCTCTCCCTTACTTTGACCTAGATTTGTCATCTTGACATGAAACTGGAGCAAAGTGGATATTAAAGGGCAGAAATTGGAGAAAAAAAAAAAAAAGAAAAACCCATAGTGCTAGTTTTCTCCAACGAAAAAAGTGTGAAATGGGCATGGTCACAGCACCCAACCAAGAAGCACATGTTGGCTCTACTTATGCCCTCAGTTATGGGCTGTCTCCCAGCGACAAAGCACCAGCCAGAGCTGGCAGACTGTCTAAAAGCACACGGGTTTTTTGCCACCCACCTTTGCTGTTCTCACAGAGCAGTGACACAAGTGCCTGGCTGCTCTGCAAAACCAGGGGAACAATGTCCAAGACACTGACTTAGCTTGGAAAGGACCTGGGCACAGAAGGCAACCCCCACCTGTAACAGGGTTTTGGCATCATCAGCTCTTTTCACAACCTGCCTTTTCACTGCACCTGCAGCCAAAGCCTTGGCCCACAACCCCTACAGAGAAACCTGCAGCCACTCAGCTGCTGCTAGTAAAGAACACGTGTCCTGCAAGAGCCCTTGGCACTGAGATCCAAAGAGGGAAACACCCCTGCCCCCAATGGCTCCTGTCAAAGAGCAATGTGCTCGAGGGGGAAAGGATTTATCTTTGCCAATGATCCCTGTGCACAGTGCTGGCACTAGCGCCCAAAGAGTTTTGTCTTCACAAAACAGCAGCCACCCAAGCACTGCAGCACCCAGCCACACACCAGAGGCCTGTCCCCAGAACTACACTGGGTGCCTTCTCCACGCTCACCCCACTCACCATCTCCATGCCAAGACAGCCAGGCATCCTCTTTTTAGGATGATTTTTGGAAGACGGCTTCTGTTTCTCATGAGCTGGATGCCAGACTCAAGTCAAAGTGAGGAACAAGACACGAGATGCTCTTCTCTCCCACTCCTGACACCTCACCACCCAAACACCTCTTATTTATTGAGTAACTCATCAGCTCCACCACCCACAGTCATGAGACAGCAAAGGAGTTGTGGCTAAATCCCTAGGAACTCTTACAAAAACACAACTAAAGTACAGTTGAAGAGCAAATTCCCCTGGTAAAATTATTCTTTAAAAATCTTTCTAGAAACAGCAAAAAACACCTCCTGAAGAACTGCATAACCAGGGAAAGAGTGCGTAGATAGAAAAGGCTTAGGAAGGTAATTTTTCACTTTGTTAGTTACAGTAAAGATATCCAAAAAAATACGATCTTATGAATTTCATCAGCCAAACCTCCCTTCTCCATTTTGAAAGGTCACACGAAGTGGTGAAACGTTAGTTAATTTATGTCTTAGAGGACTGGCTAAAAAATAACAGAAACCTGTAATCTTTTCATAATTATAAGTCAACACTTAACTGATATGAGAAGCCTCTATTCATAGCCACTAAAAGGAGCATTCATTCCTCTTTACATCATCCCTTTACCGTTATGTCTTGATGCAATTTTCAACAGCAGGTGAAACCACTAAAAACTGGAAACAGTGTGAGAAATTTTCCTCTATCTGGTTTTAATTAAAATACTCAGCAAAACAGGGAAGTGATAAAGAGAGGCAACCCTTTCCACCTCACCTACTGCCTGTGCACCCATCCTTGGAGTGCCCAGTGGAAACCTCACGGGCAATGTCAGTGGTATTTTCCTACTGCTGAAGCAGTGGTTCAGATTAGAATCATGGCAAAAGCAATAAAAGATAATTCACATCTGATTATGAACTATGTGGTAGTTGTCTGGTGCCCTTTTAGGTTTCAGGGGATCCACCTGAGAAGTGGGCACCAGAGGGGCTGCCTTTGAGAGGGGCTGCCTGGATGAGATCTGAGCTTCCCAGAGGCTCCCAGCACACAGAGGGACCCTCCATCTGGGCACTGGGTGGGAGCTGGAGTGTCTCCCACCCAGGAGACCCACACCAGAAGCTGACACACCCACTCCCAGCCCCTGGTTCAGACACAGCTTTTGGAGGCAAACTGCCCAGACACTGAGGCTGGACCAAGCATGTGGGCACTAAGGACACACACCCAGCTTCAGTGTCCCCATGATCCAGGACAGTCAGCCTGAACTCCAGCTCAAGTTGCTGCTGGTTTCCTTTGCCAAATGCACACCCTGGACCCCATGGGGCCTTTCTACAGAGCTGCTTCCAGCCAGTGGGCTCCCAGGTCCCAGCACTGCATGGAGGCCGTGGCTCCCCAGGTGCAGGACTTGGCTTTTCCCTGGGCTGAATTTCATGAGGTTCCCATTCCCACATTTCTGCAGCCTGTCAGGGTCCTGCTGAGCACCACCATATCCATCCAGTCTGTCAAGCAGTCCTCCAGCGGTGGTACAATCCTGGCTACAGGGGTACTCTGTCCCATCACCCCGGTCATTAGTGAAGATGTCAAACACTACTGGCTCCAGAACTGGCTCCAGCACAGACTTCTGAGGTGCACCACTAGTGACTGGCTCCAACTAAGCCTCATCCTGCTGGTCACACCTGAGCTCAGCCAGTTTTCAGTCCGTCTCACAGCCTGTACTTCACCAGTTTGTCCAGAGGGATGTCAGAGGTGACAGCACCAAAAGCTTTACTAAAGCTGAGATCAAGCATCACTGCTCTCCCCTAATTTCCCAGGCTTTTCACCACAGAAGGCCAACACAGCACCCCTGCTCTACATTTCCCCTGGTTGTCCTTTTGCTCATGTATCTGCAGGAGCACTTCTTGACCTCCCTGTCTTTTACCAGGGCCAGCCCCAGATGAGCCTCGTGTCTCCTGACCCCACCCATGTGTACTCTGGCAGTGTTTCTACATGCCCCCCAGGTCACCTGTCCCTGCTCCCACCCCTTATACATCACACATATCCTTCCCATTTCTTTCTTCAGAAACCCTTGCTCATCCATACAGGCCTCTTGCCACTTCCTGAGTGTCAGGATGGGCCATTCCTGAACCTGGAGACTGCAATCCTTGAAAAAATCAACCAGTTTTCCTGACCCCTTTTCACTTCTCCCTACCTACTTTAGAACTCCTGTAAGTCAGTAAAGTACAGAATTTCCACACGAAATATTCAAAGTCAGCTCAGTCTACAGAAATGCTCTCCCCTGTTGTAGGTACTGGTGGAGTCTGGACTTCAGCTTCCAAATAAATCTCGCCCTGTCTAACTTCACAGCGAAATGACATGGCTGAGTAAAGAGCTACCTGTGAATATTTACACATTAGGTGCCTATTTAGAAATTTAACTCCCCACTGAATTCTCTCTGGACATAAAAATAAGCATAAATGCATTTCTGAGTCTGACCTTTGATCAAAACATTTGAGATCAGTGTGTAAATCACTCAGTTGGGATTTTTCCTTCTCATGTATTAAATCACTGCAGCATAACCTAATGCAAACATTCCCTTAATTGCACAAAAGCCCTTTTGGAATCTCTCCTTTCACTGCGTTCACCAAGAAATAGGTTCCTTAATGCTCCCTTGAAAAAAAAACCCAACAAAGCAACTAACACAACCCAAAAAACTCATCTTCTGAAAACTAGCTAAAAGAATTAGTTTAGTTGTTGGGGGTTTTAAATTTATTTCTGCTTTTTTAAAAAAATTACTAGAGTCTTTGTTTGCAGATGAATGTAACGTCTTCTGTAATTATATCCATGAAAATAAGGGTGGCTTTTACCAAATCAATGATGAAACTCTCTACTGTGCTTTCTCTGTAAGGTTAAGAGTGAAGTACAGAGTTGGTACTGAGCTGCACATCCCTTGCTTCTCCCACTGGTGCCTTTGAGAGATGAAGGATTTTATCATTTTTGCAGAGGAGCTAATTGTCCCTTTTAGAGAAGGAATCATTGTTGATCCTCAATTAAAAGAGACTGTGCTTCACTCTAGTACCAGTCACAAAACATCTTCTCTGGTTGTCTTCCACCACAGCGAGAGAGATGTTTCTTCAAGCGAAGCACAAAAACCCCCAAAACCCTAAGAGATCACTAAAAATGGTTGTTCCCCATTGGTTTTCAGCTGGTGGAGCCACAGCTTTTATCCTGCAGCGGAGTCAATGATGCAGGCTGACAGGACTGGCTGTGCAAGGAGGAACATGCATCCCTCTCCCTGTCCTTCCCTGAACCAGGAGCCACATCACACAGGTGTGTGCTGACAAGGAGCTGAGCACCCTGCTCTGGGCCCTGACAGAGCCCTGGCCTCTGCTGGGCCAGGCTGAAATCCCAGCCAGCACCTCAGCCCCTCACCTGCTGGAGAAGGCAATAGCTCAGCATCTGCTGACAGCAGGAGGACCTTCAGCTCAGACCTGAAATGCTGGCTGTCCCCCAGGCTCCAAACTCTTCTTCCCCTGCACGACACTTGCCGCTATTTCTTCATGACCTGATCATGGAGCTCTTTGAGAGAAGAAAAACTGGAGTATTTTATTCCTATTTAGGAGTAAACATGTGGACTGTCACCTGTTCTGATCTCTCCAGCCTGCATCGAACAACCTCATCTCACTTCTTCCCTCCCCCTTGTGCTTCCCAGTTTGTGCCCTGCCCTGGGCTGCAGGATGAGCACAGACACGAAACTGTTTGTTCCCCAATGGTCACACTTGACCCCGAGTCAGTCTTACCCTAACTGAGACCCTGAGACAACACTTACTTTGTTGTCTTAAGTCAACTGCTTGGTGAGAAACTGCAAGCTGCATGGTCCAAAATATTCAAACAACAATTTATTTGCAGGCTTACTGGACACTTTTTCTGGCTATTTTTCTGGGAACGGTAGCAAGGCAGCAGGAAACAATGCATGCAGAACTGAGCCTGCACCAGCAGCACACCCAGCTCCCAGATCTTCCTTCAAAAGAGGAATTAATGTCCACTCTTTAGGGAGATTTTTTACACATCTTTGTCACCCATTGATGGCTGTCACCATTGGGGTGCACAGCTCTTGTCCCTTGAGAAGGGAACACTCTCATTCATCTCACTGCACTTTGGTTGCACTCCCAATCCAATTTACAATATGTGCAAGCAAAACTGAAGTCAGGACCTAACATTCCCCCATGGTGCCCCTATAATTTGGTTCCCTGGTCAAAATGAAAATGGCTCAAATTAAAAACAAAGTGAGTTTATACCACTTTCAGCTCAGCCCTGGTGCTGGCAGTTCTGGACCAACAAACATTGCCTTGAAATGGCAAAAGCCCAGAAAACACTTAGGGGGATGCAAATACACAGGCACAAGCTTCATAATAAAGGTGAAATAACATATTTCTCAGAAACTTAAGCAAATATTATCATGTATCTGCCAGAACTCCCAGCAGCCTCCTTTTTTTTTTTTTTTTTTTTTTTTTAAAACAACCTCCTTCTATACCTTTTTATATTTTTTTTNTTTTAAATCAAAGCTCTCTCTTGCCTTTTCCACATTGTTTGGGAACATTAAGTTAGAAGCTCCCCAAACGCACTCACTGGTGAGCCACCCAGTCGCAGTGGGCACTCCTAGAGTGACTTAGCCCTCTGAAGAGATGTTCCCATACACACACTGCACATCTCTTCCTCTCTGCTTTTAAAGATCACAGCAAAATTCAGAGCAATCTTGAGGACCTGAGCAGCCAAGTCCTTGAAGAAGCCGTGGTCTCTGAACAAGCCCACACAGACCTTGCACTTGGGTGTTGAGAGGGAACAGGAGTCAAAGCAGGCACAACCCCACCCAAAAGAGGAGAAGAGAGGAACTCTGATCATTGGGATCAGCCAGTGCACATCACCCTTAACCAACCATGGGGGCTGAGAGCTGAAGGAAGTGACACCTGGAGCAGGGCTAGAAACTCCCCATGCAGGCACTGACCCAGCCAGGAACAGAAGAGCTCCAAGTCCATGCTCATTATTCAAGGGGTACTTTGTCAGAAAAACAAAACCAAGTCCTTCCCCCCCACCCTGAAAATGCACTATTTCTCTAACTTTACAATAATCTAACACCAGGGTTCCCAATTCTGCCAGTCCAACCAAATAAAACACCCAGTAATTTCAAAGGAAGTTCTGCCACAAAGGAGTCCAGGATTTGTCCTTCAGCTCAGGAGTGTGGGTGTTTTGTTTTGTGGGTTTGTTTTTTCCCCTTTCACGAGCTACAGAAGTAAATCAGACAGACCAAGCGAGATGTGGTGTCCAGCCAGAGCCAGGCCACCGCTGTGGCCACACGGGTTTGAGCTGCTCCCTGCTCCTGCCTGTCATCCCTCCTGGTCCCTCTTGCCACCCCTGTGGGGAAGCCAGGCAAAGCCCCTGGAGGTGGGAAGCAGGGGAAAGCAGAGCTTCACACACTTAGCACACCAGGAAGCTGATTTGCAAGTCTGCACCTGGCATAACTTCAAAGTGCTTTCTTTGGGGCCGCCTTGATCACCTCTTTCTGGGCTGGTTCTTCACTGGCCTGGATTCCTCCCAGGTGTGAAAGAGGGGCTGAGAAAGCCTTTTCCCAAAAGACTTAACATCAGTTTGCTCTTACACAGCATGCAAGGCTGTTTCCGCCTAACCCAAGCTATCCCTTCTCTTTTTACATTCTCTTAATAGGTCAGGAAGGTTTTTTGGGTTTGCTTTTTTAAAAGGTGTGGTCTGGCAACTCCAGAGTCATTCTACCCCACGTGGAATCTCCCCATGGCTCTTAGGCAATGTGGGATTTGATGAGTGAATTGCCACATCTCCACTCTGCCAGAAACTCCTGAAAGGGGCAGACCTTGTCCGTGCTGCACTCAAAGCCCCAAGCCCAAACCTGCCATGGATTTCTTCCCTCTCTCTGCACTGGGCAGTGACAGGTGCTGCTGGTGTGGCTGCCAGAAGTCCTGCACCACTCTCCATGACCAGGCAGCACCTCCCAGCATCATCACTCTCACCATCCTTGCACAGGAACGTCTCCCTCAAAACCAACACACAAAGACAGGGAGATTCTCTTTCCAAGCGAAGCAAAACAAGCTTTTTCCTAATTGTTTGTAAAACAGCATCTGAGACCACCACCTGATGACTGCCAAAATTTTTAAAAAATACTTTAAGTATGTGTGTTGTTTTTGCATGGCCTGGTTTTGGTAGCAAGGGGGTCACAGAGGTGGTGTCTGTGAGAAGCTGCTGGAAGCTTCCACCATGTCCAGCAGAGCCAATCCCTGATGGCTTTGAAGATGGACATGCTGCTGACCAAGGCTGGGCCAGTTAGAGATGATGGTAATGCTTCTGTGATAACAGATTTAAGAAGAAATCAAAACAAAGAGGGCCACTGTTAATTCCAGCTAGAGAAGAGGAGGAGTTGAGAACATGTGAGGGAAACAACATGGAGACACCAAAGTCAGTGGAGGAGGAGGGGCAGGAGGTGCTCCAGGTGCCAGAGCCAAGATTCCTCTGCAGGCCGTGGTGATGACCATGGTGAAGCAGCTGCCCCTGCAGCCCGTGGGGATCCCTGGGGGATGCAGAGATCCACTCACAGCCCCTGGGGATCCACAGGGGATGCAGAGATCCACCCATAGCCCTGGGGATCCACGGAGGATGCAGAGATCCACCCACAGCCC
>VZRV01006519.1:257166-269912 GCA_013398115.1 Falcunculus frontatus
TAAAATTATAAACATATGGTGAAAACATACAACAATATTATGTCAACCCAAACTGGAATGTGAGTTTGTAACAGAATCTTCTCTAAAATAATCTAAACAATCTCTGTGACTTCAGCCTGACTTAAGTAGCTTTTGGATTTGCCTTTCCCTTTTATAAATGAGCTCTAGTGAATAAAGAGGTAATATGTGCCAAGTTCCCCATACAGTCACTGACATGCCGCCAAATGCTGCCCAAAGCAAAGTAAGCTGCCTTTCATGGAAATTCACCCACACAAATTAGAATTATGTTTGTTCTACTCTTCCTGAAACTGGCATACAATCCTTCTGTTTAATTTGAGAAGACAGGAATAACTTCGTAGCATAACCCATGTAATAAAGGAAACAACTTATGTTGGGAGCCCTTTATATTGTAGAGGTAGTTTTCAGAATAAAGGCAGCTGACTTTGCGGGGAAAAAAAAAAAAAAAAAAGGCAACCAAAGGAAGAAAATGGCAAGAGTCCTCAGAGCCCCAACACCTCACCCAGCATGAGGGTGATCTCTAGAACCACCTGCAGGTCATGTGCATCAATCATGTCTGTGCCTGGAACTGTGCTGTACATCCAGGCTTAGCTCTTGATACCTTTAACGACCCCTGCTCTGGGCAGAAGATAACAAGGAGAAGAAAAGCAGAGGATGCACAACTCACATCTGGACACAGCCTCTATCCCATCACACTCATCTTCCACCCCTGTCCTGCGAGCATCCCAGGAACTCTGTGCCCAGAAGAGACTTTGTACAAGCTGAAGGAGGTCAGCAGGACAAAGAGCATCACAGCCCTCTCCCACACCACTGACTCCCCCTGCTCATGGTTCCTTGTACCACAATCTGCAGGAAATTGGTGTTTATCTGTCACAATCCCATGTTCCCAGGCAAACAGCACATGGCTTTTACAGCCCAGCACAGAGCAGTGATACACCTGACCATTCCATGGTGGGCACGGCCTGGGAGGTGCAGGGGCTGCTGGACAGGCCAAGCAGAGAAATACGGCCAGGGAAAAACACTGGTGTGCATTTACTTATTCCCTGATCTCTGTGGTGTAATCAAAACAACTACAGATGACTCCCAGCTGCCAGAAACAAGTCAATTATGCCCCCATGACCTAAACAGGACTGTGATTCATGAGGCACCACTGGGTTTATCAGATGTGTTCCATCTTCTAAATAAAACTGTGCTAGTAAATACCTTGCATGAATTTTGTTTTGAGATGTCTTGAGGGGTTTCCCTCCCTGAGCTGAGCCACTAAGGTCTGCACCCAGGTCATGGGGGGTTTCCAACAGAGCAACTGCATCACTTGTTCTGCATCACTGCAGCTTTGCAGGGCTGCTCTGCAGAGGCCCAGCCCTGCTCTAGCCAGGAACAGGTACAACAAGCCAAGAGACTTTCCAAGAGAACCAGCTACTGACCTACACTTCAAAAAATTACATGCTTATTTCTGAAACCAGCTCAAAATCTGGACTCTAACACACTTGATTGGTGTGCAGGTCTGTTTTCTATTGAGTGTTTAGATCTGGGAAACATGGCTTTGATTAAAAACGGGCAACCCACCAACTGCAGAGAATTTTCACATAACTGCCTGGCAAAAACTAAAAAAAAAAAAAAAAAAAAAAAAAAAAAAAAAAAAGAAAGAGCTGCAACAGTTATTACCATTCATCAAAACTTCTGCCTTGTTCCCTGAGGAACTGCCTGTTTGCCCCACCTACACCTGAGAATGCACCTACACCTGGGAGCTCAAGGTTAAGAGCAACTGCCACAACACAGAAACACGAAGAATCCAAGATTTTACCAATTCCGGCTCCTTCCACTGCCTACTGTACAGTTGTTTCGTCTGAGCTGATATTGCACTCCAGTATCTTTTGCTTCTTCTCTCCTTTTCCTTTAAACAAAACCAAAAATCAACATTCCCTTTGAACCAGCATAGTTATGGAGAGATGGAAAGAGCGACAGGTGAGACCATTCACAGACCACGGGTCTGATCCTGAGCCATTTCACATCAATGACAAGAACAGGCAGGGCAGCAGAGAGCAGCACACAGCCAGGTTAACACACTGCTGTGAGCAGGGGAAACCACAGACAAGTGACAAAGTTTATTCATTATCCCCTTGCTCAGAACCACTCTGTCAGTGATTATTTTCCAGTCATTCAATATTTGACCCAAACAAACTGATTTAGTAGGAATTTCACACCAGCAAAAGATAGAAAACCAAGATCCTAACTCTAATGCTACCGAAGGCAATGTCATATCCACAAAGGCCAAAACCAGAACCAAGCCACAGCAGCAGAGCCCTTGGTTGTCTCATTTCAGCCAAGTCCATTTTGATTTGTTATATTCACTGTCATATTTCTCCCACCTGGTTAGAAATCCCTTCCTACCAAAGGTTTCCCACCAACACGCACACACGCTGCAGTTTTGCCCTTGCCAGAGAGAAGCACAAAAAGGAGCCTCAAATGACTCACATTTAAATTTGGGACATCCATGAACTGTGTTAAACTGACAGCTGACCCAACCATGGAGCACACTCAGGACTGGCCTTACCCAATGCTCCCCAAAACCCCCGGGTGGCAGTGCCAGCACAGAGGGGGACTGAGAAAGGGCAGCAGGACCACCCAGCTCCCATCCCAGGAGCTTCCCCCCTGGGATCCCTGTTCCCTGCACTCTGCACGCCTGGGGGCGAGCTGCAGCACAGGGGAAAGGTTTGTGTCATGACCACCAGAACAAAAGGCTGTTTCCCATGCCTGGGAGAGGCCACAGGTTCTCCACGGATCACAGGAAATATGATCCAAGCCAGCTGAAGCATCTGAACATGTACAACTGTCAAACTGCATTTAGGAATGGCTTTTTGTTTCTCGTTAGTTTAACTTTGAAATTTTCTAATTTTTTCAAGTGACCACATTAAAGGCAGAAAACATGTTGTTTTCTCTTTCCAGGAGTTCTGAGGTGTCAGAAGTGAAACAGTTCACCAATTAAATAACTGTTTGCACGGCTGGGAAACAATGAAAGTCCCTAGCAGTTCTTCCACAATAGCCACCTACTTTTCACAAAAACTATCAATACATTCTGAACTGCAACAAGCCTTGTTCAGCCAAATTCTTAAAAGAGCAGTGTTACATATGAGACATGACCTTTCATAACCTATTAAATGCCTCCTGGTTGTCCATTTGATCCACTCCCTATTTCATGACAACCTATGATATTAACACTCTTTACACTTGCACACTGCCTTCCCTGCACTTCTCCCAACACGCCCAAATACACACATCAACCCTCACAGGACACCAGATGCCTTTCACTGCTGCTGCCTGCAATTAAAGACATTACAATTAAGGCTGGATTTGGAGGAGATGACGAAGTATTTGTGCTGTTATTCCAACCAAATCACGTCCCTCTTTCAAAGCCTTTTGACTTCTCATCCCTGGCACCAGAGGAACTCAGCTCTCTGCTGGGTAGCTCAGCCCCCAGAAGCTCATCAGGGGGTCCCTGAGCCCACCTGCACATGTAGCACCATCAGGGAGCCCAGGGCAGCTCAGCCCTGGTGGGCAGCACCAACCCCACCAGCCCAACATGTTTTTTTTACCAGGAGCTGCCACTGGTGCCCCTTCCCTCAGCAGCAGGAGGGTCAGACAGGGGCCCTCGTGCCCCAGCCCAGCTCCAGCGACACAGAAAAGAGCCTCAAACGCAACTGCCCACAGGTTTTCACGCAAAACCTGCCAGAAGAACTTTCCCAGCATCTCCAATTTGGAAATANCCATGTTTTATATGCACGGTAGTTCTCAGCTGAGCATTAAATGAGTGTTTGTGCTCTGGGGTTTTTTCCTTAATGAGTCATAGGCCTTTTCTTAAAAGTTTGCTGGAACACATAAATGTGACATTAGAGATTTAGTAAAAACTGCTCCAAAAAAAAAGGAATGAAGTTTCAGACAATGCGAAATACTCAAGCTGGAAGAGATACATCACTTGCTTGGCCGCTTTTTTGTGCTCAGTCTCAGCACAGCAACAAGCAAGGCTATGCTGACGGGGAGCTAAAACAACCCAGTGAGGTTAATAAGAAGAGTTAACACATACCAAAGAATGGAACTACCTGCTCCAATGTAGAAAAAAAGGGAGAAAATCCACTTCCAGAGGCAGCGCCCACACAGGCACAGCGAGAAATCACATAGAAATCCAGCCGAACACCACATTTATTGGCTGATCATTAGCACATTTGCTAATTTTGTTCAGAGTTGAAGGCTAATAAGCCAGCAGGAATCCTGCTGCCAGCCTCAGGAGCTGTCACACCCCTGGAGCAGCTCCAAGCAATGCCACATCACAACCCCAAGCACCGATGTCCTGTCAGGACTCGAACCTTTCAGGCAGCTGAACACAGCCCTCCAAAGTGAGCCTTTCTAAGCTCATAATAAAACCTACAGATATCATGTACATTCCTGCATCCCATCCTGCTGGCTGCTTCGATTTTGCTTTGTATCACACATCTCCATCCCTGTCACAGAGAAGGCACTTTGTTGAGGCTAGGCATAAAAATCAACCACCACATCACACTCTAAGACACTCAGTTTCTCCAGCCACAGGATACAAAATTATTTTGGACACAACCAACCAGACTCTGCCAACGTGCTGTGAGTGCTGTCCTGAGATATTTGGGACATATGATGTAGGTAGAAGGTCAAGCCCAGAGCTTATTAAATGTCTGCATAAATGTTCTGATTATAGTAAAACTATTTGGCTTATCACTGTTAGTTTATTTTCTTTCCATTGCTGAACGACCCTACTATACACCTGACAATTACTTTGCCAAGTTTGGGACTTTTTTTAATAATCATTTTATCATTTTTAAAAAATAATCACTTTAGTATTAGGCAAATTCTCTTCCTTTGAGAGTGTTTTCTAAGCATCCGATATCCAGACAGCTTAAGAGACATTTAGATCCTAATTTATTAACTGTGGATATTAAGGATTTCAGCCTAGACCTGCTGCCACGAAGCCATCAGTGGTAACACACAAACTTGTGCCATTTGCACATTTTAGATGTAAAAATGATACAACTTCAGGGATGTTTTCCACAGAAAAAAATCAACTTCAATCACATTTTAACAACAGCTACTTTGACAGTTAACCTGTTCCTTCACAGCAGGGCCACACTTCCATTCTACAAACTACAGTGTCCACTGAACCCACTGAAGTCACTAAACTGGGATTTACTCCCAGTTCACACAGCACCATGTATGAACCTCCAGTGAGCGACTGGACCTCAAACGGAACATGCACACCCAAAAATCTTTATGGAAGATCCAGCACGGAGGTGAGGGAAACAACTGCCAATACAAGTTCTACTCTGCCACAGAACCATTTTCGACTTTCAGTCTTGCTTAGGATGTCTCCCTGACCCACCTGAGAGAGCAGAGCTGACTGGGCTGGGGTTTTTGTTTGGGTGAGGGGGTAAGCAAAGGGAGAAGGGTATGTTTAAGAGCCTGATGGTACTTCTGGGATTCTGAGGGCTTTATACTTGAGAAAAGCAACATGGCCTTAGCCTGGAGCTTGTAGCAGCCCTGAAAGCTGAGCAGAAGCAATGAATTGCTCAGTCCTCATCCTCAGCCCCTGCAAACCTTCCCTCCCCTTGGCACATTGCTGCACAGCCTGGCTCAAAAGCTCAGGTACAGCCTCGCTGAGTACTCACAGGAGCATCTCCCAGGCCGTAGGGCAGCAGAGCAGGGTCACAAACCAGGTTAAGAGTACAGCAGTGCTATGCCTAAACCAGCTCTTGAACTGCAGACCCAAACCTCTAGAAACCTCACCTTGGTACCTCTAATCAAACACACGGCAGTTCTTTGGAAGAATGTTTTTCTTCTTTCCCTTTTACAATGGAGTAAAAGCATACGCAATAAAAAGAAACAAAAAAAATATCTGCTACCAAACAACACCCCATCTACAGTCAAGTTTCCTGCAACTGAACGTAAGAAAACGTTTGTGCCCATTTCTAACACAGGCTTCTGTCCAAGTTATAGTCATCCAAATTCCCATTTCATGCTAATTGTACATGTTACGTGCACCTACTGCTTAATAAAATAAAACCACACATATTCTACAGCTCTCCCCTACTGTTATTATATCACTTCCCAACTTCAAGGAGAGTCATAAGGATGTGCATGGCTAGCAGGGACTGCAAGGAGCCATCCAGGAGCATCCCTCATAGCACATTTCACAGCACAGACAAGACTCCTTTTTCCCAGCTCTGTACACTTGTGTTATCCTGTGCTTTTTTCATGTTAATTTCTCCTACTCTCTCTCCCCCCACCTTCCTACTCTTTCCTCCCTTTGGAGGATGCTCCAGCCACAGACTTTATCACTATTTACTCGCCTCATTAAGGGGACAGGCTCCTGGTAGCCATGAGCCACAAGGATGCTGCTACTTCACATGTACCCCAGCATCTCCCACTGCAGCTCCTCCTGCACCTCCCCCAGTGAACACAGACCTCCCTTGCCCAACCCCTTTTTGAGGGCTTTCTTGCATTTTGGCTAGAAAAGCCTGACCACGCTCAAATCAGTTTCAGCAATGTATTTTCCAGCTGTAATAAGGAGCTCAGAGAAAACCAGAACTCTGAGGTGCACAGCCTGTTTGAACACTCCAGGAGACCCCCACCATGAGAGTTTATTTCTATTTAGATGTTGGCCTACTGAAGGCAAATTTTTCACAGGAAAGCCTCAACTGCAAATGCTGAAGGACCTCAGCTGCTTACCAACGCTGAATTTATTTCTAAGCCAAGCTAAAGGGAAATATAAAGTAATTACCAGAAAATAAATCTTTGCTTATCCCCCCAAACAATACAATGTATTAATCATTACCTCCACTTTGATGCAAACAGGAAGGATCTAATATTTTACAAACAAACCTTCAGGAACTCCTAGGACTGAAAACAACTCCACAGCAAATCTCTCAAGTGTTCCGGTCACCAACTGCAAGTTCATCTAAATTTCATTCAAATTTTCAAATTTCATCTCTAAGCAATACAGCTTCTAGAGACTCACCACTGTTATCTGTCTTAATTTTGATCTCACCTGCATAAACACCCTTCCATCACATCAACCTGCACACCCAGAACAAGCACAAACATACAACTCTGAGATCACAAGCATATTGTAGGGCTCAAATCCAGATTTACATGGATGACTATGCACATGAATGGCAGAGAGGGCCTGGATGGGTCTAGAGATCTTCTCTTCACCTGGTCTTCCCTTCCCTCACTTACCATGCCAAAGGCTTTTCAACACCATGTTATCAGCAGCATTTCTTGGTGGCGCTCAAAAAAACGTGTGCTGGTATTGCTGGGTGGCTTTCTGGAAAGACAGGAGCTCTCAAAAATCAAGGCTAATCGCCAGGGTAGGCACGGGCTGTGTGAGAGGACTGGAGTTATTAACAGAAACCAGACTTTGTGTCTCATCCCTGAGACATCCCTGCTTCCCTTGGTAAACCTCATTCAGGTCCCAAGGAAGCGGCCCTTTCCTGCAGGGTGAAGACAAAGATGCCCATGGAAGACAGGTAAGGTGACAGCTCTGTGACAGGCTCCCTTGTTCTCGCTGAGGAGCAGCACACATGGTGTGAGCTCGCTGTGTTCTGCATCTCAGCTGTGAGAGAGGCAGGGCTGAGGTGGCAGCAAGAGGTGGGGAAGGCTCTGGATATGCAGAGATGAGGAAAAGCATCTTCACAAAGGGCACTCCCTGCACAACAGGAGCTGAAGGACAAGGGCAGAAGTGCAGACTTGCTTGTCTCTCTAGACTTTGCACAGGCAGGAATCTGCACTCCCCGCCCCCCCAGGATCAGGTGCCTCTTGCATCTTTAGTTGAGGACAATGAGACAATTAAGTCACTTCTTGTGCTGGATCCCATCACTCCGGCCAGGATGAGCAGAACCCTTGTTGGGGGATGGCTGCAGCACAGCAGGGGCTGCCAGCAGCTTGTGACTGCTGCCTGCACCCCTCCATGCACCCTCCTGCACTGCTGAGAGCAGACCAGCAGAGAAATCTGCTTCAACAACAGCCAAATCAGCATGATGCTCAACACAGACATTTTCCTGCCTGGCAGATGACAAGCCACAGGTTTACAGTCAGTCCCCAGGGATGCATGACTCACATGGGTGTGCCAAAATCCAACTTTTGCCTTACGCTATTTTCCAACACCTAGACATCAGACTGAAGTATTCTGTGGAGAAAATAGAATTTAAGATGGCACCCGAGCTCATGACTTTCCAACACCCACAAATGTCCTGTTGACACCTCAGGGTGAACATTCAATGTAAAAAAACATTCCTGAAACAACTTTCACCTCATGTTATATCAATGTTCAGCTCAAAAGCATTATGAAAATTAGTGAAATTACTTTTTTATTACCTCACTTCTCAGCATCTGCCACTAAACCAAAATCATGTTCACTAAACCATCAGTACTTTGACAGGGGACAGACAGGGGGTCTCTGGGGGTCTCTGAGGAAGAGGTTTGGGCAGGGAATGCACAGGAAGCAGCTACAAGGGAATAAAGTCTCACAGCTTTACCCAATTCAGCTGCTGCCAAAGGAAGGGTCTCAGCTTCCTGGAGCCCTCTGTCTGCACCCTCTGCCTTGGGTCAGCTCCAGCCATCTCTTTGACAAGGACGAATTGGAGCAGCTCACCAATCGAGCCCCAAACAACCCTCCCTCTTCTCCCTCTTTCTCCACAGGCTTTGTTTTTGTCAGATCAGTGAGTACAGGTGGCTGCAAGGTGTTGGTGGGAGCACTTGGGAGTGGAAGGGTGCCACCCCTCACCTGTGCAACTGGGCAGACGCAGAGCCTTCCTTTGGCAGCACTGGCATCTTTACTCAGATTAAACCAAGTGTAGGAGGGCACTTTCCTTCTCTCCATAGATGCACTGAAGCCTGGGAGAAGAAAGGGGAGGATGGAGAAGGTGAAAGCAGCAAAGCAAAGCTCCCAGCACAGCACTGCTTGGGCCCTGCAGACCAGCACAGGCAGACAGCTGTGAGTCCACTAGACCTGAGGGCTTGCACCCTGCTTGGCTTGGCTCCCCCAGAGCCTCTCCGGAGCTCAGACCCTGCACTTCTCCTCCATCTGGTATTTATCTGTCCCAGACTATGGGTCCCTCCTGAAGCAGAGCAGAGAGGTGTGGGAAAGCAGCCAGGGCCTGCCAGCAGCAGCACCCTTAGGGGAACACTCACACAAACTGACCCACAACCAGGATGAAGGCAGAGCAGAGCTGTTTCTCCTCCAAGCAGAGCTGGCTAGTTCCCTGACCTCAGTTTCAAAACAGCACACTGCTCAATTTTTAATTTTACTGGGGGTGTGGGGGCCAGACAACAACAACATGATGACAGGACACAGAGCACAGTAAATACCTGGTGTCCTCATACCAGCATTTACTCACTAGACAACTGAGCTTGTCTAATTAAGAAGCAGTAAACCATCTCCTCTGTTGCCTCCACCTTGTTGGACCTATTGGCTCAACACTTCTGCTCTCCACAGGCATCACAGGACACCCACCACTGCCTCTGGAGTGTGCTAGACACCAGTGCTAAGCAGAGACTTCACAGCTGCAGCATTTACAAACTGCAGTGAAAATCAATTAATTTTTCTTGCTTCCTTTTTTTAACTTGTTTAAGACACTCTCAGGTAAGTCGAACTAAAAACAGACTTCCCATATTCTGTTCTCTCCTTGACACTGACTCAACAGCCTGTGGTCAGCCCTGCCAGCCTCTCATGTACTGGCTCAGCCAAAACTCAGCATTCACCTACATGGATCATCTGAACCAAAAACATGGGATCAAATCCACCAGGATTTATCAAAACCTCAACAACTCACAGAAATCGACTTTCTCTTTCAAAGCACCCCAGTTTCCTGCATTTCATCAGATTCCAGGGTGGAAGTCACAACAGTTATCCCTCATGCTGCCACAGCACAAGCCTCCAGAGCAGCCCATGGGCTCCCCAGGCACAGGTTCCCTGCTCATCCTGCCCTGGGTGCATCTCCCGAGGTTTGGGGCCTGCTGCAGCACATTGCTAAGGAACACACATGCAAGCAGGGACACTTGCAACAGCCAAACTCCAACAAATAAGAGAATCTATCCACAACACAGATTCCCCACACTTGCTCCCAGAGTCTCTGATTGCACACCCAGCTTTCCCAGTACACTGGAAACACCTCCCAGAGGCTCAGGACAGAGAACTTGTTTCTTACTCTCACATCTTATTCCTCAGTCTCTCAGTGTACAACAGGGAAATTTTGAAGGTAGCATTCCCTGCAGTTCACGTGTTACAAGCCCCATACAGCTTCTGCTCATCCTCAGAAGGGAACCACAACTGTCCTCAGCGGGACCCCCTCAGCTGCTGAGGAGCACCGTGCCAGGTGCCAACACCACAAAAAATGCAGTGGGTGATCCATCAGCTTTCTTAGCAGCCCTAGACAGATGAAGGAAGGCAGTAAGCACTGCATTCAGCCTCCTCTGTCTCGGCACAAAAGCTTGGAGAAACTCTGCCACTGCAGTTTACAGAAAGGTTTTCCTGGTAGAGAGGTTACTGCTGACTTAGCTACCCTCCACTGATCAGCCCAGGTCTCTCTCCCAGACAATGAAGGGAGCCCTGCAGTTCCTTCCTTCCCTGCAGAGCTCACCAATGCTGCGCCAAAAGCACGCGGAGCCTCGCGATTGAATCGGCCACCAAGGTAACACACATCTCCATCCTCGGGAACGCACATGGCACGGCAGCCTCTCCCCACGCCCGGCAGCACACAAAGCACGGAGATAACCATTCCCTCAAAGGCCTCAGATGGGGCTGGCTCATCCACACCCCCTCACCTTCCTAGGCCTCTTCCTCCCTCCCCTGCGGGAGCTCTGACATCCCCGCTCGGGCAGGGGACGAACGAGCTGCTCCCGAGGGCTGCCCAGGGCCGGCAGCTGCCGGCTCATCCGCAGTCCCCAGCGCAGGAGAGACAGGGCGGTATTTGCACACCCCAGGATCAACTTTTCACAGGTGTTTTCAGCCTTTGCCATCCAGTACAAAGTAAGAAGGACGGGGAGCCTAATCCTAGTTAGTGTGGCTATAAAACACGTGCACTCATCCGCATTTCAAGAAGTTACTTTTCTTCCATAAAGAAGTAACAAAAATTCAGGAGATGACCAACAGGCCGATTTAACTTCAGCAAGGACCGAGGGCTCTCCACTCCTCCAAACTCCACTTCGGCCCCAGGGATATCCCTGCGTGCTGAGCAGACCGTGCGAGGCCTCGCGGGGCGGGAACAATGCTGGGCTCCCACAGGTACTCTGAACCAACACAAAGATTTCATTGAACGAGGCACTAAGAACCGCTTCACCAGCCATACTCATCGTCTACAAGTTACCACAGACTGAGAACGCGATCGCAAACACCACAGCCTCTGGGATGATAGAGGTTAATAG
Organism: Falcunculus frontatus; assembly: GCA_013398115.1. Lineage (NCBI taxonomy): Eukaryota > Metazoa > Chordata > Aves > Passeriformes > Falcunculus > Falcunculus frontatus. The sequence goes on from VZRV01006519.1 coordinate 268,630, forward strand.
GGAAGCTTCAGCGGCCCGTGAGGAAGGGAGACAAACGAGAGTCCCTGTAAGCCCCGACTGCACAAACTTGTCACACTTCAGACAAGTCTCCCATCCGCACGTGGAAAGGGAAGAATCACACATCCCAGCAAACCGCATTAGGAAGAGACGGGAGAGAGTTCACATACCGGGAGTGAACTATGGTGCAAGCGCTTCGGACACCAGACAGCGTCTGTAGCCATGTGGGACTTCAGCAGGCATCTGGTCCAGAGCAGCCCCGGGCATCGCACACCCGCCTTCTCCACGGCCGAAGCCGCCCGGCTCGGCAGGCCCCGCACACCGCCGCCCTCCAGCCGCCCGCTCCCCCCGCCCCACTCACCGAAGTACTCCTTCTTCATGTGCATCTCCAGCTCCTTCTCCAGCTCCAGCGTCAGCGCCTCTAGCCGCCTCTCCGCCTGGCTGGGGCCGCTCTCCCGGCACGGCGTCACCTGGTAGGGGAGCTTGAATTTGGGAGCCGAAGCGGAGCCTTTGGTCGGGCTGTAGGCGTAGGGGTGCGGCGGCTCGGGGGCGCCGGCCGGGTGCTGCTGGTCGTGCCGCGGCGGGGACTGGGCACGGATCCGATGGTACACGTCCCCGAGCTCGGGCACGGCGCCATCCTCCTGCAGGCCGGGCGCCAGCAGGGACGAGCGGGGCGACGGCAGCTGCAGCTCCGGGTAGGCGCTCATGGAGCCGCGGGAGCTCCGCGAGCTCTGGCTGGAGATGCTGGAGCGGGGGCTGACCACGGCGGGGCCGGCCGAGCCACGGCCCTCGGGGCCGCAGAGGCTGGAGCGGGGGCTAGCGAGGGCGAGCCCGGCGCCGCCCGCCCCCTCAGGCTCGGCGCTACCCGGCGGGCCGTACCTGGAGTCCGAGTAGCTGGAGCGGGGGCTGGCGGTGCAGGAGTACTGGCTGGCGGTGCTGGAGCGGGGGCTGGCGTGGCGCTGGTCGTAGCCCATGCTGATGCCGCTGGTGCGGTTGCTGCTGGGCTTGCTGCTGCCGCCGCCGTCGTAGCCGGTGAGGCTGGCGCGGGGGCTGGAGTGTTTGCTGGTGTCGCTGGCCGTGCTGGCGTAGCTGGAGCGGGGGCTGAGGGCGGCTCCGTCGTACTGCACCAGGCTGGCGCGGGGGCTGCCGTACTTGTCCTGCCCGGGCACCACCAGGCTGGAGCGGGGGCTGGAGAACTTCTCGTAGGGCAGCGCGACCGCGCCACCCAGGCTGGAGCGCGGGCTGGAGAATTTGCCGTGCTCGGCAGCGGGGCCCGGCGAGGCGGC
>VZRV01006519.1:270962-295628 GCA_013398115.1 Falcunculus frontatus
GCGGGGGTCCCCGCGCGGGGCTCGGGCAGCCCCGGGGAGCCGCGCACGGAACGCTCGGGGTCCCGGCCCAGGGGGGGCTCCGCCGCCCGCGCCCCTCGCTGGAACTTTCCGACGGGACCCGCGGTCTCGTCCCGCATTGGGAAGGGGCGGCTCTGCCCCACCTCCGGCCGGGGCTCCCCCGCACGAACACCGGCATCGCGGCGGGGCCGAGTGTCGGGAGCAGCCCCGCACCTGTGCGGCGTCCCCAACGCTGGCCAGGTGCTTCCGCTGAAAAGACTTGTGTTTGTAGCACGGCAGCTGAGGGTTGTTGCCAGTTATTTATTAAGTTAAAAAAAAAAAAAAAAGGCAGCGCTGAGACATATGACAAACATATTGTGGCCTAAAGCAATCTGTGAGTTGACGGGAGTGTAAAAAAGTAGCTACTGTGTGTGTAACTGCAAGAGCTTCATCTGTTGATCCGTGACGAACACCCCAGTGCCGCTTTCTATTTACATCTGTGTGCTCGTGGAAAAGACTGTCAGAAAACAACCCCCCAAAACGGTTACTGAACCAAGACCCCCGATACTAAACCGTAGCCTGCAGTCCTTTATATCTTTTTTTTGCCGCTGAGCTGCAGCTCCCTGACAATGATTTGTGTTGATGGCAGAAATGCTGACAAAGCCCTAACAACAGGTATCTGACGGGTGTCCTTACACTGCTGGGTGCTGAGCATCCTGTGAGGAAAGAAATATGGCTCAGGTTTGAGCTATAGGCACTCTGCTGTGCCAAGAACATTTTATTCTGTTATCAGACCTAATTAAACATTAAAAGCAACTGTGTACTCAAAAATGTCCCCAGCTGTGGAAGGTAATTGATTGGCAATCTGTTTTCTTGTGTGTGCAGGAAAAAAAAAAAATCCAACAAACCATGTAAATGTGCAGAGCAAGACCTGAAAAACAAATATTAGGCATGGCAGAGGCAGTCCACATCCATGTGGACATCCGTAAGCAAACACCACCACTCTTGGGAGTCAAGTGCTCTTTTCTGTGTTCACATCTTTCATTACACTTTTTGCCCATCTCTTAAACAAGTTGTTACCACGTGTGGTACTTGTAGAACAAGTTCCATTTTACCTGTAGCCCACAGGTGTGTGATGGTCGAAGGCACCTCTTGCAGCTGTGTGTCCTGTGTCCCTTGCTGCTCCTGCTCACACGGGGCCCTCGACACCAGCAGCAAGCACTTCCCAGCAAATGTGCCCCGGCTCTGAGCAGGATCAAAGCAGCAGCTCAAGTCCCTGTCCCATTCAGGCCATGGACTCCGGTAAAGTTGTCAGCACAGACACAAACTGTGCTGTCAGCCACGTCACATGGACACATCCCTGCCAAGAACAAAGAGAGGTTCCTCCCACAGGGAACATGGAGACCACCTTTAACTTGAGGCTTCATCTGCCTCACTGGGGATGAAGTTTGTTTGTGGCAGTGGGCATCTCATGACCTGCTGCCCTCAAGTATACTGGTGCAGAGTTCCTTCAATCACTCCTGGGGCCTGCACGAGGCTGTTCTCTCCTGTTACTGCCAACTTTTGTAAGGTTGTCTTCCTGAGAAACTGGGAGAAGCTCATTGACAGCTTGGAAGGTAGGTCCATAGGTAGAGCACGTGTAAAGAAAATGTATTCTGGTTTAAGGGTGTCTTGTTTTGGTTTTCTTTTTTAACCTTACAACATTAGATAGCATTATCATTAATCTGACAGAGTGGGTAGAACATACTGGGAAGCCCTGCCTCTGTGCTCATGCAAGGAAGCATTTTGGGCAGGTATCCTTACAGCAGGAACTGCAGAGCTGAAGCTACAGCTCACACTTAGAGCAACAGTATCCTTCTGTAGCTCTGTCCTTCTGAGCCACAAATTTGCTCTTGCTCTGCCTTTTGAGGCCGCTCAGTTCTGTGCTGCTTCTGCTGCCAGCAGGTAGCAGGTTCTGCACTAAGTCTATTGGTACGTAAGTCATGAAAGCGTGTACTTTGTTGAGTATGAACTCATGGGAAGAACGTAGTGGGGAGTCTAAGGAAACAGCCCATTTTAGTAAGCAGTGTGGATCAAATGATAAAAATCACTTACTTTTACTGTTTGAAAGCTTATGCTTGATAAGTAACTGCTGGGCCAGAGCATCCTGGTACCGTGTTCCCATCTCAGCCCTGCTGCAGGGGCAATGCTCCTGGCCCTTCTTCACCAGGGAGTTGTACTTGTGTCATGCACATGAAGAACATCACATTTACCTGCAGTACAGCCCCAGGTGTGGACCATACAGATGGAATAAATATGCTTGCAGGGGTACACAGCACACACAGCGCTGCTGCATTTCTCACAGAGGACCATCTGTACCAGGCTGTGCAAACAAAAAGAGTGGAGTTAAACCTGCTGTTGCTGTACTAAGTAGCCCCATCATTCCCCTCAATTTTAGATCCATGAAAATCCAAATACTGGGTAGTTCCAGCTTGACAATTCTGATGTGGTTTTCTCCCCACATAATTTTCAATATACTTGCTTAATTATAACAACCAGCAGTAACATGTATATACTGCAAAAAGACTGACACTTCTGCAACTAGCACAAGAGCTTTGAGAGTATTATAAAAACTGAACTTCATTTCATGATTTGGTGTGGTTATCCTTATACCTGATTTTAAGTTATCTCAGTAAATCAGATATTAAGCAAAGCCAGCTGCTTCTGTTAAATAAACTCCATTGTCTAAGACTTAGCGGGAGCAAAATAGCCATGTGGAGTTATTGATCTGTGAATATCAGCTGGCCTGGCCTCCCAGGCAGAGTACTTCTGTTTCTTGTAATTGCCAGTGCCTACAAGGGAGCGCTGCTCGGGCCAGCAGGCAGGGAGACCTGCTGCTCTGCTGGGCTCTCCTTCCCTGAGCTGCAAACAGTTTATTACCGCCAAAGCAGGGAATCTGTCAGGGTAAGAACTCCCCGTGGAAGCTTTAGCTCGGTTGAAGAAAATGGCAAAAATCCCGTGACTTGTGTTGTGGTGTGTGTGTGTTGTATCAGACGTGACACAATGCAGGAGGGAGTTCTTTGTCTCACTTCATCAACTGCACAATTTGAAGCTGCTCCACAGATTTGCCTACTGAACTGGATGCTACCTGCTTTTTTTGCAATTTCCTTCTTTGTCTCCAGCATTAAGAAATCAATGAAATGGTATGACATCCACAAGGTAACTGTTTTCCACTTTTAAAATTGATTGGTTTCTTGGTAAGGAACATAAATGTTTATTCTTTTATGTCTGGTGTTTTAAACCTGATGAAAAAAACCCAAACCCAAAAAACACCAACCCCCCAAAATTTTGTGAAATTAATTCAAAAATTATGCTAAGAAGTCTTTTTATTTTGGGATGGGAGACTGAAGCTTTGATTTTCTTTGAAGTGGAAGCTGTATTGGGTTTATTTTGCTTTGCTTTGCATGTTTGGATCCTGTATGTTAATTTGTCTTGTAATAATTTTAAGTATAAGTAAACATTTTGGAATATGAAGTTTGGATATTAATATGTATTTGGACTTGGGTGATTTGTTTGCAAATCACTCTGCTCTGACCTGTTTTTAAAAATTCTCATTTGCAATTGATCGCAGCTTCTAAAAACTGCAATTCTAGAGTGTGTTCTAGGGCACCATCTTCTGGCAGACGGCACACACTGTATTTGAATGGCTGCCCTTGCTAGGCACAACTATTTAAAATATTTCTGACTAACACCACTCTGCAGGCTTACAGGTCATTTCTCCTTCTAAATCTGCAATAAAACACTATTTAACATTTTTTACATTCTTCTTATTCACTGCAAATGCAGCTATTCACTGTGCTGCACAAGCATAACTTGGGACAGACCCTGTAAAATTCCAGTCACAACAGGCACTTTGTGAACGTGCTGGGGCAGACAGACAACATCTGTCCAAGCACTTATGATTAATGCACCATATATGTATCTTATTTCTTTTATAGCTTCATCTTCCACTTCTCTTACATATTTCAGATAATCACACTTCCGTCCAGCGCAGTTTATGGGCTCATACTTCGGAGGCTGCACAGGGCACTGGCCACCATTCCTTGCACTCACAGGACACAGTCACTGTATATTCCAGTGCAATCAGTTAGCAAATACAACATTTGCATAAATCCGTATTTTATTTGGCCAGCTCAGTCAGCAGTGCACCCACTTAGTACTTTTAAGGAGGTCTGAAGTTACATAGCTTCTGATTTCAGAGACTTGGAGGAGCTACAGTTTCTCTTACATGATAAAAAAGAAAGTCCTGATTACAATACTGCAAACCTTAATCCAGCAAAGGAATCAGAGGGCATTAGAGCACTGAATAAAGAATAGAAACACTGCATGAGGGTGAGGCTGCCAGACACATGCCCCCCTCTGCTCTGGTGGTGAAAAGTATCAGCCTGCCTGTATGTGCCTCTTTACACCCATTAAAGACATGAATCAGGCTACGAGCATTGACCTCCTGACCTGGCAACACAACACACTTCAGCTGTGATGAGAAGGATCATTTCTGAAGGAAGAGGACATTGATTTGTTGAGAACACCACTTACATTTACATTTTGTTGTATTTTCCATATAAAAATGGTATTATAGAGGTATCACTCGTTAACTGAAAAAAACCGAACAAATTTGCAAGGATAGAGCTGTTCCATAAGCATAACTAATGAAGTCTGGTCTCTGTATTCTGCATCATCTGCACTCTCCAGCTTGTAGCTCCTCTGCAAATCCTCAATAATGCTGCAGCCCAATGAGCCCTGTTTCCCACAGAGCACTTGCCCAGCAGTAAAGGTGTCAGTCCCACACCTCCAAAGCCAAAGTGCTACTACAGAAGCTCCTGGGGGTCTGTCTCTTATCTCCAGCCACTGCCTCAGTATTGCAGGGATGGAATTGCTTAACCTTTGCAGGTAGCTTCAAATGTTGCTGAAGAGGACTGGCAGAGCAATTCCGTAAGTATATTTTCTTTTGGAAATTGTTCTGCAAACTTCTTTTTCTTATGTGAGTGAGGGAGTCTGCTGATGAGAAAGATAAAGATAACATGTATCTAAACAGCAACTTCCTTCTTTTAATAGAACAGATATCAAGCTACATCTGCAAGTACATGTATTTAGTTCATCCTGTTCCTCCATTAAAAGCATCAAGGCCTCCAAATCAAAGCATCCCCTCTCCCTCACGTACATTTGTCTGCAGGTATAAGCTCCCTGTAGCCATTCTGCTTAGGCACTAGCCCAGAAATAATCTCAGGCAAGCAAAAACCAGATAACTAACTTGTGTATGACTTGCTGCATTATCCTGATCCTAGTTCCTGCTTTCTTGCACGTTCTGTATTTTAGAATGGAGCGCTTCTTGTTCTTAGAGCTGCAAAGAAAATTAACAGCTATCTCTACCTATAGGCACAGAAACAGAACAACCCCAAATTTATTTTCCTTAATTCTGTGTTTATTCAGTTTTCTAACCCAAATTTAAAATTTTGGGGCAGTAGAAGTAAGGCTTGAAGCAGATATCAATGGTATCTACAGACTGAACACAAGCTGATTTTATCTTCTGAAGTCTAATAAATGGTTAGCAAGAGGTCTTTGTTGTAAAGGTCAGAACTTGAAATGGCACATCTATCTGCTCCCAGCTGTCAGAGTCGAGAGGCCAGATAAGGATGCATCTCTCTCTGTGGTTCAACTATGGAACGGTTTCATAAAGTAAAGCTAAAATGTCACACAGAAACATTACAAACACTAAATGGTCATCTACAGGTTGCAGTGGCTCCTTAGGAAATGGGCTGGCTGTCACCAGGGCCCCAGAGCTCCTTCTCCTGAACGGTCATCATTTGCCTCATAAAGGTGATTCTCTAGATGCTTTGGGAATTCCTTCATCCTCCATCAGAACAGCTTAATGAATCTCTCGTTAACTGCTGTCAGTCATCAATGGTAAATATTCCTTTCCATGCTCTGCTGCAGAAAAGGGATATTGAATTAAAAGCATGCAGACACTAGGTACATTCTGTAAGAGTCTGTATTTTCTTATCCATACACGGACAAGAAAATTAAAAATGCAAGCATCAAGAATTGTTTCTATAAAAGAAGCCAGAAAAGCTTATCTGCATTAGAGAATTTTGCATGACTATAAACAAACAACTTGAGAACCGTGTGACAGCAGAGCCAAATCACTGTAAATAGGAGTTTGTAGACTGATTTAATGAGCTGAGCTCAAAAACTGTTAGTGGAGACAGAGCCTACATTAGGTTGCTGAGCCAAAGCCCTGGGAAGAATTTCTCCTCCATTTTAACATTTATCTTGTGCTTTCCAACTATATGCCTTCCATATGACCATTAGTGCTATTAGGAGTTGAACAAGTAGTCATTTGAAAAATTGAGGGTTTTTTAATTACTTGAAAGCTTAATTAATGCTTTGGTTGACAATTTTTTTCCAAAGAGCAAGGGAAAGTTTAAGTTGGAAAATTCTACATTAATACAATGTTGGTGACCAGTAGCCAATTAAGGATACTCATACTCCACCAGCTCTGAAAAGCAGCTTTTCATTTTGCACAGCAGCAGTTTGCATTTAGTGGCTCATTCTGTCATGCCAGACTTCAAAGGAACTGACCAGAACAGCCAAGAGCCTGTCCCATGTTCTGTGGGAGCAGCCCATGTAAAGGAAATACATTAAAAATCCTTCACTCCCAAGTGTGTTACAGGAGGGATCCAGGAGCCATCTCTGCCCTTCCAACTCCTCAGGCATGAGCAGCACAGCTGCACCTCCTCAATACATCACCAGGGAATTGCTTGTGCAGCTCCATTCTGGCCTTTCATGCTGCAAACCAAATGATGACACACGAAGAACAATAAACAAGTAATAACTTCAGGAGAGGCCAGGGAGACAGAATAGACCCCCATCATTTTTTTCACCCGTGAATCTGTCAGTGACATTTCGATCCAGCTCATACTCTCAACTTCCAACTCACAAACACTCTCAACTTCAGTAAAACTAATGCAATAAGTTACCAGAATTATACCCTCTACTGTTGTTTTTAAAAAAAGTTAGAAATTAAGTAATTCAGTAATTTTATTTTTAATAAAGCTTAAAAGCAAAATATGTCAGCCTTAACTTTTGGAAGATGTCATTAGACATTAAATTCTAGTGCTTCAGCTGTTTATGGCAAGAAGTTTTCCACTATAGCAGTGAAGTCCTTTCTGTTACACCTCTTATTTACATCTTTACCTCAGTCTTCACTCCTGCCAGCCAAGCAGCAGCTCACTCAAAAGGATTTCACTGTGAAATATTATGCCTCCAAACAAGCCACTGCATATGACTGTTACTACTTAAAAGAAGAAATAAAACATTACTTACCTCGTAGAGGCTGTTTTGCACAGCAGCGGCAAATTTTAACACGATGAGCTGGCCTTTGATTTTTAACATTCTCCTTCTACAAAATTCCCATTTGCTTTACAATTCACTCGATCTGCAAACTGTGACAGAACAGATCTTGCTGCTCAACTGCTGTGCTCTGTAAGGCTCACTGCACACTCACCTATGAATGGGAGCAGTTTTGGTTCCCTAGCACAAAAGTGGGAGATGATTTTGGTACAGTGACAGAAATGGCCAATTAATGCATTCTGAGAACCAACACTGACAGTTTTGAGTTACCAACACAAATGCAGTAGGTTTTAAGACGCTGATTCTAAACGTTACACTTTTGTCCTACACACAAAGTGTAACGTCTAAAAATCAGAGCTTTCTTCGTTCTGAAGGCATGGGGTGGTGAAAGTGTGGGTGTGGTGGTGCAACTGCTGCAGCCAAAGAGCCCAAGAACTGATTGTCCAAGAAAAAAAACATTCACAAAAGTTTTATTAAAAAAATTCCCCTTTCACCTCAAACAAGTGAAGCTTAAGTTCTGTACTACTAGGTTATGTTTAGAAAAATGGAAATAATACAGTAATTTTTGAAGGCTATACATTGTAAAATCCCATAAGTCAGCATAATCTTGGACTGTGCAAGCAAATATAGCAAGTATTTCAGATGTTATTTATTTGGTCCATCAGATGTACAGTATAGTAGTAGTATCTGAGTTTACAAAACATCAAATATAAATAACCTGAAACTGTAACAATACACAAAAATTTGCTTCTTACACTGACATACCAGGCAGTACGAGCTGAAAAACTGGAGTAAATTAACAGTTTTACAGTAATGTACATAGTGCCAGCTGATGTTTAAGAACACTGTTAAAACATGGCACTAATTTGCTTTGTTGGATTTTCTTCTTTACTTGTTCAGGGTGTGAAAAATGTTTAGGACTAGGCTAAAAATGTTATTCTTCAAGCATTTGTGAATCTGTGAATGCTGGAGGTGAAGCAGTCACACTTGAAACACGGCCTCAGAAAGGGATAAGCAAATGTGCAGGCAGGCCACTGCTGGGAAACTTCAAAGGTAATAATTGAAAAATAAAAAATGTAGTTGCTTAAAATCTGGGCATCTGATGATGGCCCTTTACTGAACAAAAGTAGCCGTTTTTTGTCCCGTTGGATGATACCTGAAAGGTATTTACACAAAAATACCATGCTGTTTTTGTGACTGTTTAGGTAAATACTTATCTGTAAGTATTCATAGACTAAGTTTCTACTACATTTAATATATGGAATACGGAAAAAACTTCTGAAAGAGTCTATTGATACGAGAGCTTTATCATAAAGAGAAACAGACACGAATTATTTAAGCCAGTGATTTGGTATCCACTTTGAACCAAGGCCTTAGAGTTAGTCTAGTTCCGGACATTTTTCACATCCCACCACAATTTGCTGTTACAGTATGACATTATGTGAATCACTTTGTCAAGGGGCACTTGGAGGTTCCCCCAAATGCTCTTCATCTTGCTCTTAGCTCAGCACACGCTCTTCGCCCCGACGCACTCGCACCCTTTCTCCTCGAGTTTTCTCTTGAGGCTCCTGTTCTCCTCCTCCCCAACACTGCTGGAAGCACCTTCATCCTCTGACTCCACTATCATGAGGTCATCTTGCTCCTGCTCAGCGCGCGCTCTCTTGGCCCCCATGCACTCACAGCCCTTCTCCAGCTTCCTCTTGCGGCTTTTGTTCTCCACATCGTCAGCATTGCTGGAAGTACCTTCATCCTCAGAGTCAACAATCACCACGTCGTCCTGGTCTGGAGCTGCAAAAGAGGTATTTGGAATTCAAATGGATACTGCAAAGACAGTCTACTCTCAAACCAATTTTCATACATAAAATATTGGACCATTCTTTATCCACATTCTTTACCATGCAGCTGCAAGAGTATCTTAAATGTCCCTGAAATTACTATAAAATTTGGTTTTCACACTGGTATTCCTTCTTCACCACAGGTGTGGAAAATGCTGCAATAAGCCAAAAATACGGGAAATGCATTAGTTAGCAGGACTTTTTTTGCATGTACAAAACAGAAGAATTGCTGCTGTCTGCAGCAGTTGTTGGGAAAAGAAGCTTTACACACACCAAGCTGTAGAGCAGCCTCTCCTTTCCCTACTGCACTCAGCACAACTCCCAGGAGAGGCCATGTTCCAGGAGAGAGAACCCACAAAAAGATGGGAGAAGTGGAAGGGTGAGCAAAATTAGAAAGCTAAAGGATAACAATGAGTAGTATGAAAGGGAAAAGAGAACCAAATGTGAACTTTCAAGACATGTAGTGGATTTTATTTGGGTTTAAACACAAATTCACTGTAAAAACTAACTTTATGCAATTTTTTAATATAATTTGAAGTGAACTTCAGCGATACTCTGAAAACTGAGTTTTCCCTCAAACAGGAGGCAAGGGACAACATACTTTATGTCTTAAATCTGTGCACATATCTTTCAGGCAAAGGAACACCAGATAAATAATACAATTTCAAGGCATATGTACTATAAACTTTTGTGCCTTTTGTGCTTTCTGTAACAATTGTAAATGTGTATTTTTCTATTCAGTATTAGTTATACACAGAGGCAACTTAAATGCCTTTTATTTTGTATTGGCAAAGTTAAATCATAAAACTGAAGACAACTTGAACTGGACTGCACTAGTGAAAGACTATTTTGTTGAATATTGATTACTGTTGATTACCTGTTGATGTTGAGGGTTGTGCTCCATCATCACTACCATTGCTAATGTTCCTGGATGTTTGTTCTGGTGGTTTAGGGCCAATTCTTTCAGGGGTATCACCAACAACTTCAAACTCTACATCTTTTTCTAGGTCTTCACTGCAGACAAATACACATGCTTTTAAATAGCCAGAAAACAAAATCCTGTCTCTTACACCAAAAAAAAAAAAAAATCATTCAGGTATTAGAGCACCCTGCAACTAGGACAAAATGAGAAAAACATACTGAAAAAGAGGAAAATCTGTTCAGTCCTCTTTTATAATTTATGCTTTGTCTATTCCTAAACACTATTCTACCCAGTGCTACGAACTCAAAATGCTTAGGAATCAGAAAAACCATTAGCTGAACTCACCTTTCTTCCTCAACATCACAGCCCTACTCCCACACTGAACATTCAGTGTGCTCAGTTTCTGTGTATGTCTGTTACTTACGCAGGGTTAAATACACACCCCATCTATTTTACAGTGACTTCTGAACACAGTCAAGCAGAGGATCTATTATCCCAGCAGGCTGGGGTTTTTTGCCTTTCTAAATTTCAGGGGTTTTTTTAAATGCCAGTTTCTTTCTTGTTGGTTGCCCCCCAAAATAATCTGGTTTTGCAATGTATTCTTCTGTTGTGTAACAAAAAATTACTGAAATAAATAATATATAAAATATTATTAAATAAATAACTGAACTCTTTCAGTTATTGCTGTAAAAAACAAAACCACAACAAAACAAGACTACAACAAAAAAGACACATAACAAAACCATACAAAACCACTGAAACTATAATTGCATAAAAAATAACAATTCCTCTTTCGCCTCTATATTTCCTTTCAGCAGCTTAACCTGTGAACTTCATCCATGTACTTAAATTGTGAGTGAAAAATTCCCTGTGGAACTGTTCTATGTATATACAGAAAAAATCCTTATTTCAGAATCCTTACCTATGAAGCACATTGATTAACAGTGTATAGTCCTGGAGGAAATCATCTGCTTGTAGTCGAGTGCCATTTCGAATTCCAAAGTCTGATAATTTCCTGTGGTTATTTGCTACAAAAACAGTAAAAAACCAGCAGTGTATAGAGCTATTTATAGGAAGATCTTAACACCCCAATAAATATGGAATACTCCAGAACTTTTATGTAGGAACATAAGATTAACACATATTAGCTATATTTAAATTAAAAGCTGACATTTAAGCCTATTAGGAGTTAAGGCTACTTATGTTTATTTACTCTTCATGTCATCACGTTCAAGCACTTCACAATGACTGCATTTGGGAACACTTTGGAGGTGGTTTCTGGCATCATGAACAGAGCACCATCTAAGAAGCAGAAAATGAAGGGGGCTTGCAGGCAGACACCTGCTCCTGGAAAGGAATCCTGACACACCAGCTGAGAAGTGCTTTGTTCAAGAAAGCTGAGCTGGACATGCAGCTTGCACACAATACCACTGGCTATCCTCAAGCCACTTAAAATACTTGCAAATCCAGTTCTCTTCAAATACTAGCCCACAGGGTGAACACTGCAACATCTGCTATACACCTATTCTGTATGGTCTCCTCCAAGGTTTTATGTACTCTTATCCCAAAACCCTCAGGAGGGATACATACCTTCTGTTTCCCCTTCTTCTGAAGAGATAAGGATAGTTCCCTTTCCATCATCTATTTGTACATCTGGTGCTACCATAGCAAATTTTTCTTTCAGTATCTGAAAATACAAATATATTAAAATATATTCAATCAATCTCTAACTTAAAAAGATTTATTAAAAAAAGAACTTTGAATTATGTTGATTTTATTATTCTGGCTCATTTTCAGGCATCTACTGAAAGCCTATACTTTTTTGTTAACTTCCATGAACAAAATGATTGTATTTTTGAGGTCTGATATCTACAGGTTTATATATGCTGGAAAGTTTTTTAGAATACTTCATAAAATGACAGAATTACGAATCAATTGTGACTACAACTGTAATGTAACTACTGAGCTTTCAACTGAAATACAAATTTAGTTTTTTGCTCTCAGATATTAATAGGCTTTAAAACCACCAAAATGTACAAAATACAAACATTCTTTCACATGATCTACAACCCACATGGGCAAGAAGCATAGTGGCTAGTCAGCTCTTCTTGTAGCTGAGAGAAATGTAAGTAAATATAAACAGGAGATGCTCAGTCAAAATATACTGAGCAAATACCTTGTTTTAATAATTTACAGTATTAGGTTCAGAATGAAATGTAACGCTAGCTCAAGATTTACCTTATCCTGGAGTGTCAAGACAGTAACTTTGTGTGTGTTAAGTTTCACAGTCACTTCTGGCTTACTTGCACATACATAACAATTAGGATTTGGTGGATCCAAAGCACAAGGAACCAATAGCTTCTTCCTGGGATTTGGCTGCTTGTTCAGAAAAATCTTGAGGACAGACAAGAAGAAACCAAGTTATTCTGTAAGTACCAGCAGGTCTAAAGCCTGTTTTCCTGAAGATTTCTTCTCCTGGTCTCACAGGCTGTCCTGCTCCCTAATCCTCTTTGCTGTGCCTGCTGAGCAAGAGTCTCACACGGCCAGTCCACCCCATGCTGCCTCCCAAGCTCCTGCCCAACGGCTCTAACACCAAACAACCACAGTGCAAGTGACCGCAGCCTGGTTCTCTCTCCTATGCAGCAGCAAATTTTTATTGTCATAGGAATTTAACAATCCTTAAGACCTGCACTTCTCCTTCTATTGTGACTGAAAGTTCGCAGCATATTCAGAATCTACTAAAGAGACAAGTGAGAGACAGTAAAACTACACAGTAGTAAAGAATGTTAAATGGAACTTTTAAACAAATAATAAACAGCAAGAAAGCAAAAGCATTTTATTCCCACTTACCGTTCTACACTGATCTATTTTCCCCGATAAAATCTTCAAACCCTCCAGCACTATCAGCCCAGCTATCACTGCATTGGTAGTAGCTATAGCTGGGATAATATTTCCTGCCATTGCTGCAAAATAAACAAGAGTTTACAGATTTTTAACAGCAAAAGAAAACAAGATTATAATTTAAATGAAACAATGTTACATTTTATCCTTACACTTGATATCAAATCTGCTCTTCATATTCATTCCAAAAACGTGCATCCTGAGGTTTGCAGCAGAAGTGACGAAATCCATGGCAGAAGGGTCATCCTAACAAGAAGTTAATACAAAAAGCATTTAAAAATCAGCTTACTCATTGGAAAGAGTTTGCAACACATGGTTCCTAAAACCTTAAAAACCAGAATTTAAAAAAATATGTCTGTACAATATTTCATTTCAAAGTCAATATATTTCCTCTTTCAGATGGTGTACTCGGAGCAGTAATACTTTAAATGTTTGAAACACTGTAAAGTCTTACAATGTTTCAAACATTTTCAACATTGAATTTTAACACTGAATCAGCTGTTTCAAACACTGGGTGTTTCAGAGATAAGAATTTTTACTATTGGTCATAGTTATATTTTACTATTTTGCCCTCCCCCATATTTACAGACTACTTTTTTTCTTATGCCAAATGATAACTGACTGGAAGTGATCCTGTGTGTGGTGATAAAAGAGAAAATTCTTGTCTTCTTCAACAGAACTTGTATTGCACACCCATCATCAGCTGACTGCTTGTAACCTCAGTAGAACCTCAGCTACTGACCACTGGCTTAGAGCATGTTTTGGAGAGAGGTAAGAAGGGAAAAACGATTGTGAATTTGTGCTTTTATAAGCTGGAGAATTTGGTGAATTAAGTTATTTCACACCACAGCAGTTAATCCTTACCCTCAGTGAGTTACACAACACAGTGTTTAAGGAATATATTTGTTTACATATGGAAAGTGCTTCCAGGAGGTGCCAGATAGTTTTGTTCTAAGTAGCATTATTTTGGAAGGAAACTGAATGAGCCCAACTGATATTTGTACTACACATGTAGAGTTGACATATGGCAAACTAACCTTATCCCAGATAAGTGCTTCTCCATCAGCTTTCTCAGCCAGGTGAAGACTCAGGGTTTTAACACTCTTTGAAAACAGGTCTGCATAGCTCCGGACATTGAGAACCTGCTGATCCTTCAACACTGCAGAGCTCTCATTCTGCTGGTCAGATATGTTTTGCTCTTTGGGAAAAAAAGAAAAAAAAAAAAAAGATCAGGAATATTTGTAAGTTCCACAGAAGTTCTCTCAAATAACTTTCCAATTTCAGCAAAATTAAGTATTTTCTAAAGTGAAGAACAATATTCTTAACCTACAGCAGCCTCAACATTTTGCAACAAATCCACATTTAAAACTGCTACTATAGCTATAATATCAGTCACCTGAACATGCACAAATTGCAGCAAATGTAAATTTCAAACAAAACTCAACTTTTAGAGATAAATCTATCAGTGCTTATGGTAAGGTGTCCTAGAATAAGCTGACATGCAATTTTGTTAAATGTGTATTTTCTACAGCCAATTGAGTATCTAAAATAACAACTGCAAAAACAGTCTTTATGTTCATTATCAGTACTCAACTGTGACAGTAAAAAAATGTACATATCACAGAGATGCATTAATAAACAGTAGGTATGATTTACTAATGTACAGTAAGAGGAGGGACAGTTACCTTGCTTTTGTACCTCAGCCCAGTCCAGTGGCACTGGAGGCTTTCTTTTCCTCCACAGCTTATCCATTGTCAACAGATACCTAATGTCATCTTTGAAAAGCTAGGAAACATAAAAAAAAAAAAAAAATTAAACGGAAGGGGAACAAAAAAAAAAGACACTGAAAAATCAGCATTACATTGATGAGGTTTTGATTTTCTCTTTGATAGTATTTTCAACGACATAAAAACAGAGTCTAAAAACTTATTCCCCACTCTCTAACACCCACTGCATAGAGCAGACACAGTTCTGATTAATCTGAGGAGCAGTAAAGTGAAAAATCAAGAAACAGTAGTCCAAACAGTGGTTTCACCTGTCTACTGAAGCCATCCCTATGCTCTCTGTATGCCTTCTCTGAGACATGTGAATGAACATGCCAATGAACTTCCAAAGCAAAGTTATTACTACCTATGAACATTACGTTCAATCTAATTTCCTCTATTTATCCACTTTCAGTAACTATTTAGAACAGAAACTCCTAAATCAGTTTGTTTTCTCTGATGCCAGAGCCTGATTATGCACAGATGACTGATAGCTTTTAGGTCCTCAGATTGGTTCTGATTATGCCCAGTGCAATTCCAGAGGTCAAATAGACCCTTTCCCATTAAAAGTAATTGCAGTGGAGTTTTGTTTGCACAGTGGCTGCTGCAGCCATCTGTAGAGACGCAGATGGAAGCCTGTAAAACAAGCAAACATTGCAAGAGACCAACACAACAGCAAAACTGGTGGAGATCATAACACGATCACATAATTGATGGCTAGCATTAAACGTCCAAGCTGGGGTTTGATTTAATTTTACAGCACCTCATATATTTCAAATAAAGACATTTGTTTGGGGTAAAGAAGATACCTTAGTAAAAAGTTTAACTGGATCATAGCCAGTTGATTTAGCCCACTCCTTAGTTGAAACACGTTTAATCTCACCATCTTCATTGGATGCTAGTGCTCTGGCTTCTGCTTCTGCTGGCTCCCCTATTAATAAAGTGATAACCAATATTTTAAATTAAAAAAAAAAAAAAGAAATTCCATCCAAATATTACCCCCAGAGTCAATCACCAAAATTATGCAGAGACCATAAAATAGTTTTATTGCACCCAGCAACAGCTGAATTAGGCACAGTGTGCCTGTTCCTCTTTGCCTCTACAACTGCAACTCACTGATTTAACTTGGTATCACCCAACTCCTTTATTGGCAGAAACAATGAAAAATTGTTTCCCATTACTTTTCTCCACATAATGTTGCAACTTCATAAATGTCTCACCACCCCCTTTTAGTAGTCTCTTTTTCTGGCAAAGAGTCTTAGTTTGGTTGGGATTTCAAAACAAACAAAACAAAAAAATCAGTTTCCTACCTCTGGTTCTTTTTATACAAAAAAGTTCTCTATAAAGATGCTAATAATTTTCTTTCTTTCCCAGTCACACCCAACAACTGCTATCATGATTTCTAATAAGCAGGTTGATGTTTTCATAAAACTATCTATTAACATTTTGACTGAATGAGAAAAATCAACTCAGAGACCATCACTTTATGGGTAAATTTGTGAATGTTTCCCCCCTTTCACCAATGCATCATTTGCATTATTTCATATTTATCTGCCTCATGTATCACTGCCCAGTCATTCTGCATTGTGAAGCTTTCTACTACTTTTTGCAGTTAGTCCTCACCTTTTTTATTCTGAGTGACTTTGCTTAATCATCTGTGCTGAACAGCATACATCTCCCATCTGGGACTCCTCTAATCACCATTTATCTCTATCATTCAAGTAGTTTAGTCACTTCAGGATCTTCAGCCTTTTTTGTCCCCTTGGCTGCTTATCTCCCTCAGATTCCCCTCAAGTTTTCGAATCTGCCCTCTACACATTCAGAACAGCCTAAACCACATACAGTTTCCACAGGTTTGCTGATTCCTTCCAAGGACCCACAGAGCCGTGCAGGGCATGACTTCCCTTTATAAAGGCTGCCTTGACTCTTCCCTGGATGTCTTGGTTTGGGCTGGGAGAGAGGTAATTTTCTTTCTACTAGGTGGTCTGGTACTGTGTTTTGGATTCTGCAAGAGAACAATGCTGGTAACACGCTAATGTTTTCGCTGTTGCCAAGAGGTTACTCCAAGTCAAGGACTTTTCAGTTTCCCATGCTCTGCCAGTGAGTAGGAGCACAAGGAGCTGGGAGGGAGCAGAGCCAGGAAGCTGACCTGAACTGGCCGCAGGGATATTCCAGACCTCAGAATGTCCTGCTCAGCATATAAACTGGGGGAGTTGGCTGGGAGGAGCTGATCTCTGCCTGGGGACTGGCTGAGCATCCATCGGCCAGCAGGCAGTCAGCAACTGCGTCCCTTGTTTGTATTTATTCCCTCTCTCTTTATTCCAATTATCATTATCAAAAGTATTAGTATTACATATTTGTTTCCATTATTAGCTGTTCTTACCCCAGGCTGTGAGATTTGCTTTTTGTGTGGTTCTCCCTGCTCTGGGCGGGGCAGGGAGCAAGGGCTGCGCAGTGCCGAGGTGCCAGCTGGGGTCAAACCCAGCTGTCAGGGGTGACACTGCCACCCCTGTGTGACCACAGCACCTTGACTGTGGGCAGTCTATCACTGCAAACACCAGGCTACAGCTCACACCTCCTATAACTGCCCTGGTGTCTTTACTTAAAGAAGTGGCATTCCATCTGCTACCTGTCAAGTACTTCAGCAGCCATTGTTTTAAGTGACTTTATATTGCCACTCTATTGCCACCTATTTCATTCTGCACTTCCTGTAGAAACAACCTGTCCAGTGATCGCTATCTGATGTTCAAAGAATTTGAAGAGTCGGAGGATCCTCTAAGCTCCCCCTCCCAAGTCCATTCATCTATCAAAGGATCCAAAAGAAGCAACCAACAATGATGCTTATTCACCTCATAGTAACTATGATTACTGTCCTTACAGAAAAATACTGAGTAGCTATAAAAATATTACTCAAAATGGGCACATTTCTCATGTAGATTAATTCTGGAGTGTTGCAGGCTAGAAGAGTTCAAACATAGTTCCTGCAGATCCTTGCAAAGCCACAGCTAGGAGTGGAAAATGCAGAGACACTACAAATATCACTCAGTGCTCTGTTCAAAAGGCAAGCCTCCCAGAGGCCAGAAACAGAATCTTCTTTAAAGAAAATGGAGCTGAACACTCTAACCTTAAGAAATGTACAGAAAGGAGTCATAATCTCTGAAACAGAACATTTTGGTAACAGGGTAAGCCACTAGCTTATATCACACTCACAGGCAGCTTCAGGATCAGCTCTGTCAGGTGAGACTTCTTGATCAGCATCTTCTTCTCCAAACAACTGGCTATATAACAATTAAGAACAACAACAAGACTAGAATTTCAGCATATCTGGTTAAAGACTCAAATATTTGCTAATGGATCCATATTAATTTTAGGATTCTTGCTATCAGACTGCCACTTCATATATTGCTTTTTAAATTGCTGGGATTCATCACATATGGACTTAACACTGAGAACACAAAATGCCCAATACAAAAACAAATTTAGCAAAACAGTTTTCTGTATAACTCACTCAACAGTTCACCCAATATTCTGCCTAATATTTACACTGCAGTACTAAATGTATTTTTAGAATCTGTGGGATATTCAAGATTCCAACAAACTTTACACTTGCTAAAACATGCATTAAACTGAAAAATGTGCTTACTTCATATGAAGATGACGAATAAAGCAACCTCAACCTACACCGCTGTGCCAAACTACTCTGCCAGACTTTTTGTGCTATTAGAGCAAGGCCTAAATACTAATCAACCTTCCATCTTTATAACAACCCCAGAACCCAGGTCAAGAAACTGGAGGTTTTCACCATAATCCCTTTAACTTAATTTAAAATGAATTTAAAATACATTATAATAAATATAAAAGAAAAAAGTGTGTTAATTTTATTTCTCTCTCTGTAGGTTTAGAAACCAGAAGAATGAACCATAGTATCTATTAAAAAAAAAAATCACTTACTTGAACAAGTACTTAGCCCACACAATACAATGGATAGGCTCTGAGGGCGTATTTCGGATTGTGCAGCCTGGGAAAGTTTTCTGAGTTGGTTTAGGCTGACATTCATAACATTCTGTCACTCCCTGGTGAAAAATGAAGCATTGACTTGTCACTCTGAGAAGGCTACTGATAGTTTAGGCTATTAACAGATGAACTGTAACTCTATCTCCAAACACCCACTCCCTGTTGTCTAAAATAGCCAATGACAAGAGTAACACCCCACCTAACCTTTTTGATAACTGTTACTTGTCCAAGGTAGCCTGCAGTTCCACTCTCTATAAGAGGAATATCAGCAGCCAGACACATCCTGTTCACATGGTTACGGGCAGCTGCAAATCAAGGGGATTTTAGAGAAAAAATTTGAATAGTTAAGAAAAAAAGTTTTACTTCTCCAAATTCAAACTAGCATCCTAGGCAAACATTTATCCTTAATCTGCCTTGTTTCTTCATAGAGCACTAGACCATTTTCACAAAGTCCAGTTTCCCGTTCTCACAGGATAGGACATTAATAAACACAGCAAACTGACATTAACAAACGCAGCAAACTCAAGTAACTAAAGCTACACTGTACCCACAACACCCATCAGTTCCCATGAAGCAGCAATTAGCAGCTAACATTTACTTTCCAAACACCTGCAGAAGCACTAGCCACCCTTTCAAGTTTCTAGCAAAACACACAAGGCTAAGTCCAACTGCGGAGGGGTTAAGAGGATACTTGTTACTCAAATGACACTGTAGCAAGGAACAAGCAACATCTGCAATATAAAATCATAGTGAAAATTTCACCTCTGTTATCCAGAGCATTCATAACCAACGTAAACTGGCGGAAGAACTCTACGTTATAGTCAGGGCTACAGAAAACAAAAACAACATTTCAAATGGCACAAAGTTGTTGGTTATATCCGCACAACAGAAACTCTACACATGCAACTGATGTTCGTGTGATAAATTACACGTATTATAAATATATAAATTTAGCTACCCTTTAAGTGCCCCATTTGTTTTCTGCCCATTTTAAAGCCGGGTGAAAGCATGAATTTTATGCTGCTGGAAGGAAGCTACTGCAATTAGTACTAATTTGACCAATGAAACGGGCAGACAAGGAAAAGTGATTAAACTACTCTGACCTAATGAGTAAATTGGCTGAGCTGTGGTAACTGACCTTAAAAACCATCAGCTGTGGCTAAAACATGCATACTGTAATTACCACAGCTCATCAGACTGTGCATAATTCATTGTACTGTGATAGCTCCATTGGTTTGACTGTGTGTCCATACCCTGAGGAGCCAACACATGGGACCTTAAATCCTAACACTTCAGTTATCTTCACATTGCATTTTTCTGACGTAAAGAAGAAGGTGGAAAAGAAAGAGAGAGTAAAGAGGAAACAGGATTAACAGTTTCAGAAGGATGCTGTGAGTCAGTGTTTAACTGGCTAAGAGCAACATCAGAGTTCAAACCTTCATGGTACAGAATATCCATTTTTTAGAAATTGGGGCAAATACAAATAAAAACATGGGGAACAGCTAATGGAACCCTACAGAATCTTGTACTCTATTCATTGGTTGCAGATCATAAAGACCAAATTTTAACAGCTTGGGGTGTATATAAATGACACTTAGTTACCCTACACACACACACAAAGGACTTAATTTTTTTAATCACAGACTCAACGTTCACATGTCTTTTAATTTAATTACTGCTCAAGACATCGGGGCATCCTTACAGAGTACAAACTTAAATGGCAAATGTTGCCAATAAAATGAAAACCAGACACAAACAAATGACTACAACTTACTACCAGAGCTTAAAACCCATGCAAAAGCCACACTCCCACTCAGGTGTGTGGTAGTTCACATTTACAGCTATTTCTCCCTACCGAGGAAGCCTTGTAAAATATCTTAAAGCACACCATTGTAGCATTTAAATAACACAGTACTTGCAAATCAAACATGTAATTAGAGCTTAAAACCAAACATACTTCATGATGCTATCATGGTAAGCTATAATATTAGCTTCTGGACAAAACTGTAACACGCTTTCCTTGGCAACCTAGAAACAAAACAAAAAAAAAGAAAACAAAAAAACTTATTATTTCTTCCTTCCTTCTAAAAGACAGACTTGATACCAGCTGTGTATCGAGCAAGTTGACTACTTTAAGAGATTTAAATACTTTAATAATGAAATGCTGTGGACAGCCACGTTCAACCAACCAACACTTACCTCTTCCCGGCAGAAACTAAATTGTGACATGTTTCTAACGCGACCCATAAAATAACACCGAGTAATGAGCCTTGGCCTTTGACTTTTTCCTCACCTGTGATTTTGATCTTCCAACATGTTTCTTTTGAAACAGAAACTGTCTGTTGAGATTGCTGACATCAATAGTATCCAAATCAATCTATAAACACACAAGAGAGGCATTTCACTTTCATAGAAAGAAAAGCAACAAAAACCATTAACACAGTTTGAAGAAAAAACAATTGGCCAAAATGCAGAAACTTTACAGACCCCTTTTCAGACCTTTCAGGTGTTACATCAGCACTACAGCAACTGAAGAGGCACAAGAGGTCACCTAATTATCTTCAGGAATCCATACGTGACCAATCATTGCCGACAGGGGACCGTGACAAAAGTGCAGGGCTACTGACAACAAACTTTCCGAAGAGAGTCCCTGCCGAAAACACACGTGACTCTTGAGATACATCCTCACAGCAGTGAGTAGAACGTCAACACCAACTGTCCTGCTTACACAGGCAAAGATTTTAACGGCAGTTCCTGAGGAGCAAACTCAGGTGGGAAACTGCAGAGATCCATCTAGATGGGTCCAGCCAGCACTGGACTGCCTGCACTGCCCACCCTGAACACTGGCTCTGTGCTTCCAGGAAAGGCTGCTCCAAACCAACTGGTCCTTCCACTTTATACGAGCATGGCTTTAAGCACCTGAATTAGTAAAACAAGGGCTGCACAGCCATCTTACACACACTGCAGGGCAAAAGCTTTTACTGCCTGTCCCCAGGACTAACTGCCTAAGTGCACATTAACAAATTGTGAAGTCTACTTATAAAAAAAGAAATCCAATCACACAATCAAAATGTTCAAAATCATACAGCACCAAGCACCCCTGATGTACAGCCTCAAAAGTTGCCGTGACTGCAATTCCCCTAACAGCTATGTTTCTATTTATTAATATGTACACAGAAACAGCATAAATTCGAATATCTTTAGCCCCCACAAGAATTTAAAAGATTTAACTAGAACTTTGACATTTTTTCCTAGCTTTGTTACCACTGCTTTTCATGCAATCAAAGTTTCTTTGATCAACAACTCTTTTCAGAAGTCTTCTCCAGAGTTTTTCTGAGCATCAGAGAGATTTCTCCCAGATTCCCCCAGGTAATGCTGACATACTCAATAACACCTTCAGCTACCCAGAGAGCACTCTCAGAGTGACTGTGCAGTGTGAAGTTTAAACATGACCTACTCAGGGTGTTCTCACACACTTCTAACTTCATTAACCCACCTTGAATTATGAAAAGAGTATGGCACACACTCATTGAACATCCTTCGCATGAGAGATCCAAATTCCAATATTAAACTTTCTGTTTTCTGAAGGGAATGTTTTTAACTGAAGGACTAAGTTTTAACATACTAAGAACTGCTATAGCTGCAGAGTTTTATTTAAACTGTTAATAAAAGCACCTGTGGATATAGAGCAAACAGAAAAGAGACAATGTTTTAAAAATGTATTATAGAGCTGAGACTGTTAAACAGTACTACCATGGTATCATAGTAACTACCCATGGCCTTGGCTCTTTTCATGAAAATGGCATTTGCATGATTTACATTTCTACTTCCTTTCCTTCCTCATAAGACACACAGAAAGCTTGCTTAGTCCAAACCCAAAATGCCCAAGAACTTCAAGGGAAAACAGTAAAGTGCAAAACTCTGTCAAAACCATCACCACCCAGAAAGCTTTCAATATTTCAGCTGGAGACGATGACAAGCGACATCAGCTCCTGCTGAAAGCAGGAATTACAGCACTAAAGGGAGCAAAGGGAGTTCTTCTCCAGAGAGAAAACTTGAGACTATGAGACCTCAACAGAAGCTTCAGTCTAGCAAAGAATGATCAGAATTTAACAGCTCACTTATAACGTAACTACACTGTTCCCATTTTTGTAACCTGGAAGAAAAGGCATCATAACTTAACAACATTGACTCATGTTCTTAATTCAGACCTGAATCTTGAAAAAACTTTATTTTGTTCTTCATTCACAGGACAAGGGTACGCCTCTCAACACAATATACTTAAGCCACATATTAGTCAGTTGTCTGGTATTCAGAACGACTAATTTTTTTTAGTATTAACATCCTTCTTGTAAAAAAATCACA
The DNA here is from genome assembly GCA_013398115.1 of Falcunculus frontatus. Lineage (NCBI taxonomy): Eukaryota > Metazoa > Chordata > Aves > Passeriformes > Falcunculus > Falcunculus frontatus. The sequence continues at coordinate 294,149 of VZRV01006519.1, forward strand.
ACTTACTTATAAAACTAAAAAGCATTTTCAGATGTTCAAGTTTGTTAATATTTAATAACTGAGGAAAACCCTCAACAATATCACAAATGTTGACAAAGCAATTTTGCTAACAGCAAACTTCCTCTTTATGTAATAATTCTTTTTTTGCTCTCACCTTGTCTTTGTACCCACCTGTTCTCTATATTATCAAAACATTACTGTCTTGCATAAAACACTGCCCGTGATATTGTCACATGAAGATAGCCCTGATCCAACATGTACTTAGGTTAATGGAGTCCCACCAAGCCAGCCTTGAAAGGCAATACCAAACCCCAAACTATAATAAGTGAAACAATAAGCACACCCCAATGAGATTTATGCATAATGACTAACTGGAAAATCAGGAGCTTTAAGCTCTATTATAATGGACTGCAGGAGTACATAACTGACACAGTACAGTAGCGGGGGGGAAAGAAAAGGAGAACAGTGCAGAAAATGCTTCCACTCCTCTGCAGTTATTTATTTCCTTGGTGCAATGTTCAGATTGGATAGGCTCTCAAACCAAAGGGACAGCTTGGAATTAAACATATTCTACAAGTTCAAAAAGCATTCCAGTAGGAAAGCCCATGCTGTAAGAACAACAAGGCAAACCAGTAACTGTTTTCTTCTACAAACTGATATGGTTTTAGATAGGAGCTGCTCTGCTCAACAAGTCTGACTGCAAACCCTAACTCCTCACAACCTGTCACACAAAGCTCTCAGATGTGACTCCTGGGCACGTTAGTAAAACGGTATTCAAGGAAACAGACCGATGCTCTAGCTGGATTTAAAACCATATGCTCTTCCTTATTACAATAAGAAACCAATAAAGGTCTGGACACCAGGCAATCAGTTTCACCAATAGTACTTCTCTCTAACCCGTTTTAATTCCTACCCTCTCACATCTGCCCTTCCTGTACGCATTCACAGATTAATATCTGGAAGCAAAAGTGAAAGCACGAGCCCGCGGTAAGCGCCAGCACTGAGGGGGTTTACAGCCCGCGATGTGTGTTTACAGCACAGTTCACCTCTCCCGGGGGGTTTCTCTCTCCAATTTATCACCGGACCATCGCCCTCAGCACCGGCAAAAGCGACACTGGGCTAAACTAAAGACTTTCAATATATCGCCGGGCAGCAAACACGGCACAGCGCGGTATCCCGAGCGGCTCCATCCGCGAGCTCCCGGAGATATACGGCCTTCCCAAGGAAGGCGGCCGGACCTCGGTGGGGAAGGAGGAGCTCCCGCGCCCGGCGGGAGCCCGGGCTGAGAGGGGGCGGCGATGGCGCGCAGGCCGCGGCCCCATTGTGGCGCCCCAGCCCGGCGGTCCCGCGGAGGTTTTGGCGGGCCGGGGCGCTTTGAAACCGCGCACACACAGCGGCGGGCGGAGCGGCCGCGCCGACACCGCGCCCCTGCCGAGCGGCACCCGCGGCCCCGGGCTCGGCCTCCCCCCGCCCGCCAACC
>VZRV01006519.1:295783-452000 GCA_013398115.1 Falcunculus frontatus
CGCTCCCGCCGGGGAGTCCCAGGGATCCATTCCTGGTGTAACAGATTTTTATTTGTTATATTCATTTTTAGTATATTTGTAGTTCAAATATACATATTTAATACATTTATATGTTTAATATTTTTATATATGATGTCATTATAAAGAGAGTTCAAGAAGCATTTGGACAATGCTCCCAAGCACATGGTGGGATTCGGGGGGCTTCCTGAGCAGGGCCAGGAGTTGGACTTCGTGATCCTGATGGGTCCCCTCCAACTCAGCATATTCTATGATATTTTTAATATATTTATATTTATTTCTAATGTCTTTTTATTTTTTAACTTTATTTTTTATGACTTCACCGAAGTTAACTAACTCGTCTCTAGAAGTTGATGTGTGTGGCTACAATTCTTCCTTACAAAGTTTTGTAAACATTCCATCACCCCCGTGTGTCGTTTCCTCTCCTCCCCATCTCTTCTTACTTTAAACCCACACTTTCAGTGCATTAATTTATGTTGCAGCATTAAACCTGTACAGAATGCTCTAAGGATACTTAAATTACTTTTCCTTCAGCCAGTTACGATACTGCAGTTCAACCTAAGCCCAGAGGGAAGGCAGGGGAGAATGCAGACTTTAGTTTTAACTAAAGCTGCACCACCACACCGTGGTACCAAGGCAGGTGCTGAGCCTGCTCCAGTTCTGGACCTGTGAGAACACAAGGGTTAACTCACCCCTCCACCTTCTCCCCAGCCAAACCCATGGCACTGTCACAGCTCCTTTAACCACACACATGGAACTTTTCCTTCACTGGAAAAACACAGAAAAGCTTCATGTTGGAAGGCTGCAGGGACAGCAAGGCCCTTCAGCCACTCCCCACAGCATTTCCAACCCATGGTCAAATCAAAGCAGAATTGCTTTTTAAAATCAAGCTGGCATTAAGTTCTCCACTGCTACTATGGATGGATACTTGCAGTATATGAGAAAGGTTTTCTCATTGCAGTTTTCTCCCTTACTTTTTTCCCCAAATGCTAAGAGTAACTAGAACTGTGAAACAATCTCTATATTTCAATTTCCATGTGTAACTGAAGTATGCAAGTTTTGTCACCGCGTTTTAGAAGCATGCTAACATATCTCGATCAGTTATTCTTGGAAATAAGCACAATGCCATCAAACAAACTTAATTTTTCACCACATCTGAGGAAAATTCTGTTACATAATTACACACTCGTAGTAAAAGAACCCAAAAAACAAAACACACCAACAGACTCTTCATCTATGCAGAGAAATACAATTTATTTAAATAATCTCTGATCCGGGTCTTCTTGTACAAAAATAAATTCTTCAAGAGGGGTTTGATGATTTGTTGGCCAACAGCTTCTCTCACATGTGTAAACTACAACAGTTCCAAATTCCACAGACAGGTCTAAAAACAAAGCAACAAAGGTACATAAGGGTATGAAAAGTGACAATCAGGGGCTATTGCTTACCACCAGACTACAGTCTTTTCACAGACTATTAATCCAGAAAATATTTCTCATACTCAGTCTCCTCCGTAAATAGCATTTTCTAATGTTAAACATTTTAAAGGCAGCCAAATCAGAACTTTCGAAGAGATTTTTAAGTGTCTGCAATCTTATCTCACAGCATTTATTATTTTTCATGGCCTCCTTTAAGAGACAATAAAGACAAATTACTCCTAAGGCCATGGAATTATCCCTACTTTAGTTATTAAAGTTCACTGCTGAGCGAGCCAAGCTGCAATCAGAGAGTCTCCATAAAGCAGAGTTCTCTCTTTGCTCAGTGAAGTCTGCAATGAAGACAGAGGATCCCCTGGAACATCACCACTGTGGTTAAGCACACGTGGGTAGCAGGAAACAACCCAAACTGCAGTTCACTACATTTTCCCAAAAAGAAGACTGTTAGAAATACTGATTCAAGCAAGTCAAGCACCTGAGTCACTCTGGAGCATGCTGACCAGCGTGGGCATCAGCTGCAACTCAAACACTCTGCTGCTTCCACAGTTACTGCAGGCTGGAATACCCTGCTCCAGGTTGGCAGGAGGACACGTTATGAATAAAGGTTGGCCACCCCAAGAGTATCTGTGAGAAGACAGGGAGGTAAAAAATAATTATTTTTTTAATATCTAAATTTGATACGAAAACTTACATGTTGGCAACAGCGTTCAGGATTTGTTGAAATCTCTGAACCTGCTTCAAGCAAAAAACATGGTTGTGAGTCAGAATCATTGCCCCAGCTACAAAGGAGCCTTTAAACAAAGAATAAAGATGGGAAGGGGGAAATACTTGGTAGGTTAATGCTTGGAAAATCTTAAGGAAAGAGCTGGATTTGAAGGAGACAAATGCTCTGAATGGACACCTCCAAAATATGCTGTACCAGAACCATTTCACTAAGCAAACTACACTTTCCTGAAAAATGGAATCCTAAACAATAGCAATAAAAGATAACATTCAGCAAGACTTAACACAGAATAGGTCTCAAAACCACTGCAGCTATGCCTCAGAAGTGATGGTTTATTTGTAAGAGTTATCAGAGCTTCACAACTAACAGGAAACACAGACCAAGGATAGTTTCCACTGAATGCCAAGCAGGAGATTCTGTGCTCTGCTGGAGGTCAACAGGGACTCGGCAGCCAGGAGAAATGGGAGTCCAAGAGCACAGTGACAGTCCCCCGGGGGAGGGCAAAGGGAGGCTGCAGGAAGATTGTAACCAGGGTCAGCCTCAAGGAGCACCACAGCTGTTGTTTCAGAGGAATGGCAAATTCAAAGAGCACAATACTGCAAAGTGATAGATGCTGTGAAAAGGTGCCTGAAAATGCTACTTGCAATGCTCTGCATTAGAAAATCTCCTGTATAATCTTTGACAGTTAATAAAAGTTTCTCATTTCTTTTCTGTCTAAGCAGCCACTCAGACTTTTAACTCCTCATCAAAAAGGGACAAGTTAGTTCCACCTGGTACTGGAAAGTTGGTAAACAAAAGCCCTGTGACTACACTTGACAGCCTGACCAGACAGGCAGCACTGGACTCCCTGGAACACTTGGTGGGACCCATGAAAACCTGTATTTTCTGGTACTATGAATGACTTATGATTTACTCTTTGCTGTACTCCCACCCAGAATTAACTGCTCTCCCAGGAAGAGCAGCTACTTGAGGTTACACCTGCTTCTGTTCTAGGAAAAGCAACAGATTTACAAGACCTGAAGTGCTGAGGGGTGCCCACAACAAGCAGCAGAAATGGGGCTTTAAAACAAGTAATTCCTTGCTTCAGTCCAGGACAGACATTAGAAATTCCAAATATGTCACAAAATTTCAGAGGAGCAGACAGCCTTGGAAATCTATCATAACAGCACACCACTGTGTGTTATACTTCCACCTCAACACTGTCTCTTGAAAACCTCTGTGCCTGGATTTCAGTGAGGCTTCAAAGACAGCCGAGGTCTCTTCTCATCAGGTCTTATGTCAAAAGTCTCCCATAGCCAGAGCTATGGTCTCTGATCCTGTTTGCTTCTCATCTACTTAAAACTTTGTATAAAGAAAGCCCAACCAGGGACTGAAGTCTGACCAGAGACATGGCAACAGCTTCCACAGCAGGGTTTCCTTTAATTAAGAAATTAAAACATACAGGTATTTCCAATTAAAGAATTTATTTTGATGTACCAATCATCTATGCCAAAGACTTGTATCTCCCTGTTACAAGCAGATACTCAACATACCTTAGAATCTGTTCAGGACACATAGATATTCTTTTCATGAATTTATGGAACATGTGGTCCCAGCTTTTGATTTCACTCTTCTCGTATTTTTCATTACCACCTTCACCTGCAGAACTGTAAGAAAACAAGAAACAAACTGTCCAGTAAGGTTTTCAGTATGACATGAATGTTTTAAATAAGGAATGGTTAATATACACTCAAATTATACTAAATACACTGAAAAAAGATATACATGTTAAGAGACAATTCCTGTTAGAGGTTGCAAGTGAACATTTTGCTTCTAGTTCTTTGTTTTCTGGTGGCTTTATTAACAATTACTAACAGTGTTTCAAACCATCACATGGGACTCAAATCCACCAGATATCTGCTTTATTCCATCAAAACCCCCTTCCTTTAATAATTTCTCAAACATTTTTGTGGTTTTTATATTATAATGTTGTCTTTTTCAATTTTGATCAAGCATAATTAAAGTTCTATGATTCTATAAAGGTCAACAAAACTCAAGAGGAACATCAATGTAGAAAAGTTTTCTGTGCAGATGCTGCAACTGACAGCAGCTTCAGCTATAAACAAATTCAGTGTTATTCACAATTCAGGCACAAGTGGCCAAGATATAACTGCTTACTGTGACCACCTAAGTTTAATATTTTACTAAGAAAATATTTTCAGTAACTACGTTCAACAATTGTTTTTCAGGCAACTTTTACTAAACCTTCAGGTGTCTTACCATCATCCCAGTCTCTAGCCAAAATCCCTAAATAATTAAACTCTTAAAAATGCAACTGAAATACAAGAAAAGCTTTAGCCCTGTAAAGAAAAAGCTGTGAAATGTCATGATATAAAGTCAAGCCATTTAGCATAGATATTGTTTCAGAGATTAACCATCCATTGCTCCACCTGGAGCCCAAGAACACTCCAAGTGCTCACTCAGAAATAGCTGCATCTTTGAGTAACTCCAGGTTTGACAGCACTGGGTGCACTGTTCTGTTCTTCCAGCACAGCACTACACACCAATGGCACCTGAAGGAGCTTCCAGACAAAATCATTCAGGTTCAGTGAGAGTTCCATTTGGATTATCAGTCAGCAAAGAGGAAACTACATAGTTCCTTCAGTTTCACTATGAAATCCAGACCTCTTCTCCATACAGGAAATAATACAATTCAGTTTCACCATGAAATCCAGACCTGTTCTCACCTTTCGGACATCATCTGTTCCAAATCAATGCACTCTCTCCGCTGATACTCCTTCAGTAGCTTATCTGCATGATCTGTATCAAGGAAACCCATGTAGTCTTCCTCATCCACAACATTAATGTAGAAGGGCTGGAACACAGGAGCTGAACCAGCCGTTACCATCACCATGTCCTCACTGGCTGCAGGATGTGTGTCCTGGGGACCTGGGCCATCCATGTCCTCACTGGCTGCAGGATGTGTGTCCTGGGGACCTGGGCCATCCATGTCCTCACTGGCTGCAGGATGTGTGTCCCAGGAACCTGGGCCATCAGCAGCCTCAGACAGGTGGAGCTGTTGGAACTGGGATGCACACTCCACCTCGCTGCTCACAGCTTCGTTTAGGCCAAGCAGCTGAAGGGAGGCACATGAAGAAGACTCTGCTCCATCACAGGCTCCCCAGTCATCTGCATCCTCACACCAATCCTTTGCAGCAAAGTTCGATTCCTGCTTCTAAGAACCGAAAAAAAAAAGGGAAGTGAACATTGCCAAGGTCTGCCATCCTACTGCACTTCAAATTCGGCTTCTAACAGATGAGAGAGCTGAGACCTTAACTAAATGCTCAGTGTTATTGCACCTACTCTCCTCACAGTGGTACTTCCCAACACACCCACGTTTACTTCTCACACCACAGTTCTTAAGTTTACTTCTCACAGTTATGGCAAAAGCATCTCACATTGGAGAATCAGAACAAGAATTCATCAGGCTTTTGAGCGGCCCTTGTGCCTCCTGCTGCCATGCTCTGGCTGTGTGTGGCACAGCCCCTGCCAGCTGCCTGGCCAGCTCCAGCTGAAGCAGCTACTGCACCACAGGCAACCCAAAGGGCAGAATGCATAGGGAAATAATAATAACAACACCATCATTTTACCAGAATAAAAGCTCATTTACCACAGGCCAAGATTTCACATTGCAAAGGCACCAGCTGAATAAACTCTTCCTGCCTGCCTTTACCAGTTCAGTGCCACTCTACTCTTCCAATCTGCTTTAGTCAACATGCCATTTTTCCCTCACAAGTATATAAATAATAATTGAGTCGGATTAATTAAAAAGCTCATGTTAAATTTAAAAAGATCAATTTAAATTAGAAAACAGCTTAAAGATCCAAATCTAAACAGTATAGCCCAATCACTTGAAGTTGAAAAATAAAGTTTAGCTAGCTGAACTAACTAAAGTATCAAGAATCAGTTGTGGCCATACAGCTGGACTGCAATCTCCACTTTAAAACCAGCCTGACACAGATCACAAATAGGAGCTTAAACAGTGTTTAACTGTCTTATAGAAAACAGCGTAGTGCAGTGACAAAAATTCCATGACCATGACTTCTCCACACAATCACAGAATGTGACTGGAAACCATCCCAGAGTGCAGCTTCTGGAGGAAGGTTATGGTTATTTAAACAAGGAGATGTAGGGTGTGCAGCTCATTCAGCTCAGCCGCGGCTCTGGTTCAGTGTCCTCCCTCCAGCCCCGGCACAGCCCGGGCAGGCAGAGCTGAGCTGTACCTGTTTGACGCTGACATCCCGAGTTTGTTTTTCCTGGGCCTGCGAGTACTGGGAGCGCAGCACCTTCCAGCTTCGATGTGCCGGGCAAAGAGAAACAGAGGGTGAGGGGGGACAACTGACCAGAAGCAGGAATAACAATAATAATAGTAATAATGACAAGTGACAAGCACCCGCGGCCCCCGCGCTCACCTGCGGGCGGCTCCCCAGCAGCGCGGCGCGGCGCAGGCGAACACGTGGAGGGCGCGGTGCGCGGGGCCAAGCTCCAGCGGGCAGTACACCTGCACCAGCAGCAGCAGCGCCCGCCCGCACCGCGCGCACCGCGGCGGGCCCGCCCGCACCGCCGGCACCCAGTCCTGCAACACCGACACCACCGCTCAGACCGNGGCCGGGAGCTCCCCTCACGGGAGCTCCGTGCCAGCTCCCGCCTCTGGTACGGGTGAGGCACAGAGCCTTTGCAGGGGACGCGGTGCTGTCCTCAAACGGGCTCTTTCCTGCGAGAGGCCGAGCCGCACAAGAGTCCAGGCATGTGGTTTATTTACACTTCTGCGGAGAAAGGGGCACTGGGTGGCAAATCCACGAAGTCAGCAGCAAAACTGGCAAAACCTTCCACTCTTTACACCTTTTAGCAAACAAAGACATTAATGTGAATTGCTTACAAGGTACATAGTTCTCTTATTAATTAGTATTCTATCTTCTATAAGTTAACGAGTCTCTTGCCTCTCACGCTAATCAGTGCCACGCTCAGCGTTTCTCCTCCTTTGGCTCGGTGGTTTCCTGTGTGGGTGGTCCATGAGTTGGTGGTCGTGATCTGCCCCTGCCGGAATTCCCTTACCCGCTCGGAGCTGATTTCAGCACAGTTGCCGAGTTGGCTTTATTGGTTTCCTCCTTATCTTGGGGGTTCTGTCAAATGTCCTCGTGGCCCATGAATTCTGCATTCCTCGTGCATCAGTGGAAATCCTTCCCCCCAGGCTTTGTTAACCTTCCTCTGGGCTGAGATCATTGAAACGTGTCCAGCCCCAAACCTTAACGAGGCAACTCGGTCGACCGTATTTCTAACACCTGGACATCACTTAGAGCTTGTTGGCTGCTCTGTTTCGTGGATTAAATCTTCCTCCTTGTTGATTAGGCTTGAAAGTTACAAAGATCAAACAGCAAAGAACATCCTATCTTTAAAATTTTACGTATTTCACATTTTGCAATAGGATGATCTGAGAAGCAGGACTGACACAGAATAAACATACTTGGTGACCAACTTGGAAAGGCAATTATAGAAATTATGGATAATTAATACATTAAAAAAAAAAGATTAAGGCTTTTATTGGCAGAATGGGAAAAACAGCAGCAGTTCTTGCTGAATATTATCAGTAAATATACTGCTAAGAATTTCTTCAAATATAGGTGCAACTGGAAATCTATAGCAAGTGACCATTAATATTAAAGCTATGAAATAAAATGAGGTTTGGGACATAATGTAAGAATCTGCTACTTAAATGTAGCTTATACACTGTGGCCATGGTGTTGTTCCTTTCTCAGATGTTTGACAGTGTGCCAGTCTTTACATTTGGGGTTTAAAATCCACAGATGAACAGACCACTTCTTCTCACACAGTCAGAAACTACTTTGTTATCATCTGTGCCTAATAAAATGCCTCCCTTTTACACAGGAGTTATACTTAAGGCTTTGCATTCCCAAACACACAGGACTTCCTCTGTCTTGTTTAAGATAATGATTTTTGTGAACCTACAAGGACAGACACGTTGATTCAACAAACAAACCATAATGGACATAAAGGCTGTGTCAGACCAAAACAAGGGAAGGGATGAGAAATGTGTGACAGAACCAGCAGTATGTTTGATGCAATTAGCTGTTACTAATTGTAACAAGTGGTGGTTTTCAAAAATTATGGAAAATGCACAAAAGGGGGTGGCCAGGGAGAGTAGATCACACTACAAGGTCCACAGGTGTGCGAAAGCAAGTGAACCCAGAGGTGAGGAGTCACACCCCAGAACAGTTTGTGAAAGAGCCTTAAGCCTCAGGTCCTGCTCAGAAACCAGAAAGATTCATACCTGAAACCCTTTAGGTTGAAGAAAGAAACTGGGCACATTTCTGACTTCTTGGGTGCAACTTAACCTCTCGGAATTAGCCTCTGTCAGTTAAGTGAAAGAAAAGGAGGTTCCAAAAAATCAAAGCAACATTTATTTATAACAATTCACAAACCAATAAAACAACTAGAGATTTTCTGTCCTCTTTTGTGAGATGTCAAGCCCATCTCACAGACATAGTTTGAGGGATGCTCTGCTCCCTACAAGCTATTTCCAGTTAAAGAAAGAAGAGGCTATGGGAAGGACAACTGACCATGTTCTGAAAGAAGAGGGGAATAAACATATAAGATAGTCTGACACTTATGGTATATTCTGTATAGATAATTTCTTACAGATTTCAATTCATTTGCCTCATTATTCAGTTTTGATATGCACTGAGTAGGTGCCATGGTCTGTTTGAACCTGAAAGATTGTGGGGATTTTTTTTCTGCTTTGTCATTAAGTAGTGATTTTTAGTCAGACAAACATTCCAAATTCCCCTTGTTTCTCCCCTTTCACTGTGATCAGGACAACAGATTACACAACAGTGAGTTAGAAGGTGATTATTACTCTGCATCCTGACAAACTCATTTTGTTTGAGTTTTCTTTGAGTTTTAAAAGCAAACTGTACCCTCCACAGCTCTTATAGATCTGTGTGTTTTCTTTCAATCTGCGTTTGTTTCATGAGTTGTGCCCAAAACTCCACTTTGCGTTCTTTCAGTTTCTCTGCTGCCTTTTGCTCCAGGTCTATTCCCAGGTATCTTTCCTCCAGGTCATACTGAGGCCAATGGACCAAGCCTTCTCCATTGGGATTTCTGGAAAGAATAGAACGAAAAGTTAGCTCTCCATCAGCCAATCCATTGCTCTCTGACTGCTCAGGTTCAGAGCATTTCAGAAAACCCGCATGAGCCCAGATTATGTGATTTTGGCACCTGAATAGTTGGACAGTTTTTTATGAAAATGCCCATCAGTGGAACGGCAGAAGTGTAATAGTTGCCATTACTTTTAGATCTAAAACTCCATTGCAGATGGAGTAATAGCTCTTAGATTTTTTTTTCTCCTGTCTGCAGGTTCATTTAAAAGACCATTAAGTAGAGAAATGGTTCAATATTTATCTTAAATTCTGCCAAATTTCTAGGAACCACTATATAAGTACTGCTTCAGGCAGGTAAGTATGTTCTAGGCAGCACAGACAAAACTTGAGCTGTAATTAGCATTGTGATTCTCACCCGTTTTTAGCAAAGTTGGTCCAGTATCTCATAACAGTTCTGCTAAGTTTATTTTCTTCTTTTGTAGCATCTCCTGCAAAGGGAGAGATGAAATGGCCACATTAGAAAGTAAATAATTAGTAGCAGGTGTATGAATTGCAACAGACTGTAGTCACTTCTACTTGTCGCCCTGAGCTATTGGAGTTTTTTCTAGGACAGAACTGCAGATGAATGGCTTAATGAAAAATATCTACTACCAAAGACAGAAAACGTTTATGCTCGTTACAATGCTTGTAAGAGAGAAATTCTATTCTAGAGCCCTGCAATAAGTAAAATGAGTAATAATGAGGTTCTAAAAGAAATACAGAGTAAGCATGGATACATCACCAGCTAAGAATGGCTTTCCAAAGACAAAGGCAATCTCAGCTCCATGATCTGCTTTTACAAATGCTGGTAGCACACCTTCCGCTGAACTTGGTCGATGTTGGAATTCATAAAAGTAGACTGGGTTGCCAGCATCTAGAGGATACAGAAAAGTGCTAGTTTGAGAGCTGAAAATACCTCCTCCAAAGATGATAAACTTTCATTAAAAATTGTTTGGTTAAATGAAAACACCACCAGTTCTCTGAATAGTGAGAAGTGTTGCATACTGTCCACACCACCCCCAGGATAGAATTCTACAGTTCTAATGCTGCTGGGTTACCTCTGTGGTATCTGGCCACTTCCACGGCTGAGATGACAAAGAAGATGTCTCCCATTGCATCCAGGAGGCCATCTCGGACCTGAGCAGGGCTTTCTGCATCCCCCATGTACTCCTTGTACACTCTGTCAACAACTTCAGACGTAATATCCTGAAATAGCAATAAAAAGCACTTATAATGATGATGACTATTATAAGGAGTAAGAGCAGTAAATGAGTGGGGCATCTGCACATCCCTGGCTAAAACCCAAACATCGTCTACCAGAGAAAATCCTCAGGTGTGTCAGAGTGTGGCTCAGAGCTCAGGACTGGAATTACACAGCTGTGGGTGTTCTCAGGGAAAAGAGGGATGCAAGATCAAAGGGATCAAAGGATCAAACATCCTTAGATAGACAGCTGTCAGTGATGCTGGTTGTTCTCCCTTCTGAGGAAACAACCCTCATAACAGCAAAGAAATCCTGCTGGATTTCATAAAATCCATTGGTTGTTGTAGATGACCATAATTTCTCCCTTTCGGAACAAGTCTGGGCTCTGCATTTCCAAGTTCCTGGTGGATGTTTGTGTCACTGAATGATCCCTTGCAAGTACTGGCCCCGTTTATAGAGTCCTTAATTCTTACCTTTTAATCAGTTTTTTTCTATATAGTAGTTTCAGGAGAACACAAAGGCACCACAAAGCCAAGAGATTTGTAAGTAGAGAACCAAAACCTCAGGAAACCTGAACATAGGTGTCAGTGCACCCTAAACCTCTTGGGTTTTCCTTTCTAGTGCCCAGCTACTGCTTTAGGAGGTTGTGTCCCATAGGTCTCCTGTCATACCTGCTGGTACTCTGCATGTCTTGGATAACCTGGGGGTATCTAAAATGTTCCAGACACCTGTGTTTAGGTACCTGCATCACTCCTGGATTCCAACAGAACTCCTTTTTAAGAAGAGGGGCATTTAGGCTAGAAATTTAGAGAGTATTTTCAGTCACTAGAGGTAACAGGAATGCAGTGCATCTCTGCCCATTTCTGCCCCATGGCAGGGAGCTGTCCAGCAGAATGACATTTCCCTGTGAAACATGTCCCTCCAGGGATACAAACAGAGCCAGAACAGTGAAGAAGCAGCACTGGATTATTCTGAAAATGGTCTCTCACCTGAATGAATAATACTAAGTGGCTCTGTAAAATGTGACGTGCAACATCTTTATCCAGACCATCCACAAAAGGAGGGTATTTCATCATCTGTGTGATACAGAGAATCATACTTATTAAAAAAGCTTATATTTACAAAATAATACGTAAATAACAACAATATAAGTCTCTTACCATAGGAATTACCCATCCAAATTCACAGTTATTTACTCCTATTATGTATGGGACTGCATTGATTGACTTTTCAGATAGTAATTCCCTGGGACTCTTTGGAAAAAATACACCATCTACACATGCACTGATGAAAAAGAAATCCTGAACAAAAAGGGAAAAAAGAAAAAGAAGGCTTCATTAATACATTAATTTTGCTTCTAAAAGAAGTTTAGATTTTTACTGCAGTTCCAAAGTGAAGCCAAATGAAAATACAAGAAGTAATGGTATCCAAGCCATCTTAAAATTTTCTCTAACAGATTTTCTGCACTAGGCAGAAGATTCTGTGAAGATTAACATTATATTTCTAATGTTTGTGAAACAAAACTCCAAAAGTCATTATGTTGAATTTACGCATTTTCCTAGTTCAATATTTTCATGGATGTGTGGGACAGTGGGGGGAAAAAACCAACTTCTGTATTGAAATGTCAAAGACACATGGAGTCCAGCATTGTGATAAGAGCTTTTAAGTAAGACATAATATATTGTTTGATTTTCAGGTTCTTCAGAATAATCTGTGCCATTTTCTTTTCCTTGCCCTGGAAGAGCATGACAGCAAACCATAGGTAGCTCTAAGTGCATGCAGAATGGAAGGGCAGTAACCTGTTTGCAGTTTTCAGGTGAGGCATCGCTGCAGACCTGCAGTCCTGTCATGTCCTGAAAAGGTCAAGAAAGTCAGATTTTACATTGACTTCAAGTTATCCTAATATCACAGCATACAAATAGTATTCTCTGTTATGAAAAAGTCTGAATTGTCATTTAAATGCAAGAAGTATAATTTCACCTACCATTTTTAGTGTTATCTGTAGTAGCTCTTCTTCTGTTTTTGCTCTCAAGCATTCAACTATTGCAGCTGAACTGGATTTTTCACAGCCGGAGACAGCAGCAATTTTCTGCAAGCAGTAAAAACAAACAGTTTTGAACACATTTCCTATATCTGGCTCTATGAGACACTGAGTGCAGCTGGAGGGGATGAAGCTCCTGCACAAGGGTTGCTGGAGCCTGGTATGTCCCAGCTCCAGAGGGAGGGATTTGGAAGCCCTCACAATCCTTCACACCACGGGCTGGGCAGAAGTACAAAACCTCTGCCTCCGGATTTTTTTGATACAGAAATATTCCAAGATAATAATTCTGGTAAATAACATGCTGGGCTGAGAAGGCTGGGAGTTAAGAGAATAAAGGAGTTAGAGAATAAACCATCTGCAGGGTAACAGAGCACATTCTACCACTCTTGGTGATGTCCTTTTGGCTGGAGTAACAAGCTGTCATTAGAGAGAGCTGTCTCTTTTATGTCCCAGGTTCCAGGAAATCGTTTCTTGTAGTCAAAGAGAAAAGAAAGGGGTTGAAGCCAGTACTTCTCAAATTAAAAAAATGAATAAAGTCTTGTTTATTTGCACACTACAAGCATCAAACAGGAGGGGAAGAGAAGAGTATTCAGAATCTGATACCATCATCCAGCCAAAAATTATACATTGACTTTTCTTGAAGACACTACATGTTATAATATTCCTTTACATTCAATTCTTCTTCCCTGCCTTCTCTCTTTTTCTTTGTGGATATCTGGGTGTTTGAAAAGCAACACATCATTAAACATGTACTATTTTCAACAGAAGAACTGTCTTTAATGACTGTGTGTTTTGTTTCACAAGGAAAAAAACCATGTTTCTATATTTTGGAATGAACAGTTTAAGATATGCAAAACTATCTGGAAAAAGTAATTAAAATTACCACGAATACCCACTTGTGCTTCCTTGTTAGGCTGGTCAGTGAACAAACCCGTGCTTGCAGTACCACTCTCTGAAATGGCCTTGTGGAACAAGCCCTTGGCCAGGGGAGATAAGACCTGTGGAAAAGCAAGAACAAGCATGACAAGCGCCGTGTTCTAACCAGTGACTTCGGATTTCGGTATCAGGAATTGCCGTCTGAAACATTTTGAACGCCCATGTCGTAAGAGTGTTATTGTGTAGCCCCTGACCATAGTCCAGCTGAGCAAAGGGCTTTGGCTCTCATGGATGAGGGGCTCAGCTGCCTTTCCCCTTGCACAGCACTTTGCTTCCAACACTTCATGGCGCTACACTGCAAGCCGGGCACGGATTGAATGTGCCCAAGGCAGTCTGGCTGTGCTGCAGAAAGGCAATAAAGAACTGTTGGCCAGAGGAAACAGGAATTTGTATCCCATGTACAATGAACCCTGGTTCAGCTATGGGGTCTGTACCAAATCGTGGGGGACTGGAGAAGGAGAGCGTCGTAGCCAATGTGCTCTGTGTTGATAAAAAGGTTTTACATAATCCCTGGGTCACAAACTGCAGGGCTAGTTCAGCTATCTTGACTATTCACCTCGATTACTTTGCACAAGTGGCTCTCAAAGCAAACAGAAAACAGGCAAGGGTCCATAACTCCTCTTAAAGGACTTTTCTCATGAGACTTTGAGGGAATTTTTACATTGAAAAAAAACCCGAAACCAACCAGAATTTAATTCAGCAGATGAGTAATAACATTCTGGGACTTAACTACAACATTTAAGTATGAAAATTACAGTTTCATCAATCAAAATCTGTATTTTTTTGCTGTATTGTTGCCTTGTTGTTGTATCAAAGACCCAGGTGATGTGTCACTATAACACTGTCCCTTTCTCTCACTCACTTCTCATGCAGATACTGAAAATGGATGGTCGGGTTTTTTTCCCCCCTAAGTAATTAAAATTCAAGATTACTGTGAACTTACAAGAGCAGAAACACTGATTCCTCCTGCAGATTCTCCAAAGATAGTGACAGATCCTGGATCTCCTCCAAAATGTATGATATTTTCCTGAATCCACCGAAGAGCCGCTACTTGATCTAAATATCCCCAGTTACCTCGGGCGTGCTTATCACCAGTGCTGCAGGGAGAGAACAGATTTGTTTAAATGCTCAATGGAAGAAAAAAGGCAAAGGAAAATACAATCTGTGGTGTGAAAAATCATCTGCCATTCTCTACACAGAACTTCTCTACAGAACTGACAAATGAGTAGCTCGGAAAGCCCTGAGATTGGAGCAGCAACCCCCCAAGGACAGATCTGGAAACTGCTTTGGGACTGGGAATTGTCCCCAGCTCTTGCAGGTGCAATTCAGAAATGTTTCTTTGCATAGGCAAGCCTTCTGCGCTTCACAAAGGCTTTGCACACATCATTCTGGAAATCACTTAGGAAAAACTGAGATAAAATGTCTTACCTAAAATATCCAGCAATACCTAATCTGTACTGAATTGTGACAACCACAACGTTGTCAAAGGCTGCTAATGCTGAGCCATCATAGGATGAAGCTGCTCCAGAAACGAATCCACCTCCATGGATCCATACTAAGACCTGGAAAGAAAAAAACAGGATCAACCCCGCACAGGTATGAGCTCCCAGTGATAAAAACTAAATATAACCCAAGATATAATATTTTGTGCCGTTTCACTCCTGATTCTTTCAGATTACATTTCCCAAATAGTAGAAATCTTTTGAATCTGCAGGTCTACAAATTGGCATTGATTTTGTTAAATACCTACACTATGTCAGTGCCCCGTGACTTTGGACAGATTATTTAGAGGAAATCAAGCACTGCTTAGCTAAAATGCCAAAACAATTTTACTTGTAAAATAGGATTTTTTGTCTATTTAATTTCAGCTAGTATTTGCTGGAGCAAAACATGTAAGTTGATCATCACTACAGAACTGCCCCTGTGTGTCTTCTCCTGGTACAGGTTGTAGGTTTGCTGTCAGATGTTTTTGCTCAAGGTGTTAGAAGGATTTTGCTTACAGGCAGCTTCTCCTGTTTTCCTGTAGAAATGGGTGTGTACACGTTTAGGTACAAGCAGTCCTCAGACACTTGGAGAAGAACTTTCTCTTTTCTATTGGTAATCACGTCTGAAAAATATTGTCCTTGTACTTTATCCTGTAGACACCTGAATAAATGAAAAAGTATCAAGCAACAGAATTAACTAAAACCTGAAAGCTATAAAGAGAAACTTTTTTGTACTTCCACAACAAAGTGCAAACCAGAAACTGGTCTCTAGTACATTTATAGATTGGTGGCAATTGAAAACTTTTTTTTCTTTTGCTTTTAATATATTTTCTTCCTTTGACTCGGCATTAATGAGATCTGTAAAAATAAAGCCACTGCAGCACATAGTGACAGGCAGATACAATTTTGCATGTTTCAAAATATCATAGGAATATATCTGCAAATACATACGGCTATAAATTACTTCAATGAAAATATAAATTATTTTGCATCTCCAATAGCTTTTTATGTTGCAATGGTAGATATTAAGCTTGAGACACTAAACAGGGGCAGTAGGACAACGGGAGTGAGACATTTACAATGTAGATTAGAATTGCTCTGCATTTTTATGTGCCCTTTTAAGCACTTGACTCAGCATTTTTCCTGATGTTGTAGTCCAGCACGTCCTCAGCTTCTTTCTGTCTCTGCTCCAAAGGTTTATAGTCACTGGTGAGTGATAGCCAAGTGCTCCTGAGCCAGAGCATTATCAGAAAAGTGCTGGTCCATCTCCGTTCATCCTGATGCCCATGAAACAGCAGCTTTTAGTAAAGACAGCAGCTAATACAGGTGTCTTTAGAAATGCATCCACTGTAAGAGTTGCAGGTACAACGAGATGGCACCAAGGAATTTATCTTTGTGGATTGCCCTGTGTGTATATCAGTGTCATGGAAGTGCATAGAGTATAACATCATTAATTAACATGATTAGTTCAGTGGTTTTGTCATTGCCTTACATTGGTGGGTAGGAAGTGGCATCTCTGACACCTTCCCATGGCTCAGGTGGCTGGGGTGCAGTAAACCTCAGTGATCCAACTGGAGGCTTGGCAAAAGGAAGTCCCAAAAAGACATTTACAGTCCTCTCAGCTGTGTCTACTTTGAATTGGTAGCCTCGGACTCTCCCATATTTGGTCTCCACTTCTGGTTGTTCTGCTTTTTGTTCTGTGGGACAGGAGTACCAAATCACATAATTGGTCTGTTTCTAAGGTGTTGCCAGATTTGCTACTTAAATATACACCTTTAGTTTACTTAAACAAGTAATTTTTATACATAAAACTTCAACAAACTCTAATCAGTTTTAGCAGTGTTTAGTTAGTAAGTTTAATCAGTTTAGTATTCTAACCTGCTCTTTTATTTTACTAATTTGATTAGATTTTAGATTTTAGATTTACTAATTTATTCTAACAAAGTTTTATTACACCTTTATTAACTCGGTGTAGCTGACATTGTTTCTGCCTTCATTTTGATTGGTCTGTATGTATAATCTCCCTCGGGTAGATCAGATATACTGTCTTGCCACACATGCATTAGTGGTTGCATGTACATATTAATCTTTTTTACTCTGGGTTGTTAGATAAAAATCCAATAGATTGCTCTCATTAAGAAAAGACAATGAACAGAGAAAATATATCCCAGACCTTTGACAGTATGTACAGCCAAAAGAAAAAGCTTCTAACATACCTAGAAATAGTCTGGCACAAACAAATACTGTTAACATTTAAGCAAGACTCATTTTAAGATAGGTGTGAAAGTTCTTAATATTTACAGTTCTTAATATTTACAAATTACAGATGCAGTACTGTGGCTGCTCAGCCTCAGCAGGCAAGATTTTGGGACAGGGATTTGATTTTGCTATTTGCAAAAAAAGGCAAATAAGACAAATTACAATTAAGCTTACAATTAAGCTTACAATTAAGCTTACAATCTGCTTACAATTAAGCAGATTAAAAACTGAAATGAACTTTTTGCTACTGCAGCTCAGATTGTGGGCCCAGCTTTGCCCGGAGTTGGTGCCCAGCTCTGCCCAAGGTTTGTCTCCAGCTCTGCCCACGGTTTGTGTCCAGCTTAGCCCAGGGCTGGTGTCCAGCTCTGGCCAGGGTTTGTGCCCAGCTCAGCCCAGGGCTGGTGTCCAGCTCTGGCCAGGGTTTGTGCCCAGCTCAGCCCAGGGTTTGTGTCCATCTCTGCCCAGGGTTTGTGCCCAGCTCTGCCCAGGGCTGGTGTCCAGCTCTGCCCAGGGTTTGTGTCCAGCTCTGCCCAGGATTTTTGTCCAGCTCAGCCCAGGGTTTGTGTCCATCTCTGCCCAGGGCTGGTGTCCAGCTCTGTCCAGGGTCGGTGCCCAGCTCTGCCCACGTTCCGTGCCCTGCTCTCGGGTGGCACCGGGGCTGCCCCGGGAGGCAGCTGCAGGGGCCCCCTCGCCCTGCAGGGAGCACAGCGCGGACCCCCCTGTATTTACCTGTCGCCACCAGCGCCGCGCCCCCGATGATGATGATCCAGGCCAGCAGCGCCGCGTCCCTCGCAGCTGCCATGGTGCCACTGGCACGAAACCCGCAGGCTGGGGCTTTATAGGCTCGGCCAGGGCCACCTTACGCAAGGCAAACACGGATGAGGCGAGGGAGTGCTTGGGCTGCAAGCCAGGACAGGGACTGCCGGGCTCGGGTCGGGAACAGGGAGCCCTCCTGCCCCACGGGGCTCCTGCTGCCTCCCCACTGCTCCTCTTGAAGCTTATTCACAGAATCTCAGGCACAGTGGGCTTCAAAATGCTTTGGAAACAGCCTTGCACTGCACCGGGAGCGGTGTCCCGCTGCTGCAGCACCGCCGGCTGGAGGAAGGAGAGGAGGATTTCCTCACCCTGCACAGTAAAGAGACCAGGAAGGCACCTCGATTCTACTTTATTACGTTTACTTCATTTTGATACTAAGATCTCAGTGTAAGAAACACAATATAACCAAATCCAAACCAACACCTCTGAAAGTGGGCTTTTACTGAAGTAAGAGTTGAGTGATTTTTATTGTCATAAAAGGATATTTTCTGACAAAACCAACACTAGAAAAATCCCAGCTTTTCCTGCAGGGTGCAGGAGACACCTGTCACTCAGTTCTGTGTATTCAGGGATGTTTGGTATAGTGTTGCAATACAGTTACAACAATAAAGAGATGAATTATCAGCTTTTGTAATGTGGGAACAATATTAAAGGGTGGTATTTGGGTGGTAACTATATATTTAATGCCTCTGAAAAATCCAGAGGTTTTATTTTGAGTCATTTCACATTCATAATTGAAGGGTGATATGAAAAGGAGAGAATAGAATAGCTGAATAGAGATTTTCTGCTCACATTACTAAGAGGTTATGTTGGTTTTATGTAAGTATCAGGCTCTGCCTTTCCCTTACTTTTATTTTCTGACTCAGTAGCTCTTGCCCCAGAAAGGCAGTTTTGCAATTTCTGATCATGGGAATTCTCAGCTGTCAGAAATAGGATTTCGAAGAATTATATGGTATGATCCCAGAATGGTTTGGGCTGGAAGAAATCTCAAAGCTCTATTCATTCCACCCCCTGCCATGGGCAGGGACACCTTCCACTGTCCCAGGTCATTCCAAGCCCTGTCCAACCTGGCCTTGGACACTTCCAGGGATGGGGCAGCCACAGCTTCTCTGGGCACCCTGTGCTGGGGCCTCACCACCCTCACAGGGAAAAATTTCTTCTCCATATCTGACTTAAATCTACCTTTATTGGTTTGAAGCCATTCCCCCTTGTCCTGTTACTATGTGCCCTTGGCAAAATTCCCTCTTCATTTTTCTTGTAGGCTCCCTTGGGGTACTGCAAGGGGCTCTAAGGTCTCCCCAGAGCCTTCTCTTGTCCAGTCTGAAAAACCTGACTCTCTCAGCCTGGCTCCACAGCAGAGGTGCTCCATTTCTACAGATCCATTACTGCTCACACCTCTTTACAGCTGAGTGGGTTGCAAGATCCAGAGTCTTTAAATTAGTTTAGCACACGTATTACACACCTGTTAATCCTGTGTGCTGTGGCTCTGCTTGTGGACTTTACTCCAAATGTTGCTTATGTACTTTACTCCAAATCTTCCTACGTGTATCTGCACAGCTGTGATTTACAGCCCCTGGAGGTAAACCCCAGCTTTAACCTGGCCTGCTCACAGAGCAAACGGTTGGCAGGTAACTGCAGGTGACCCCACGCAGTGCAGTGTCTCAAGACTTTGCTGTGTTTGTGGTGGCTCCTGAGCTCTGCCCCAGTGCCCTGCACACCCTGCCAGGGCAGTGCTGGGGTGCAGCTCCTGAGGCTGTGGGCACGGCCAGTGCTCACTGTACACTGGCAGATGGATAACGCTGTAAATCTGAGCTGCTGAGAAAACAATGAGGACAAAAACTTCAGTGCAGAATTACAATGAATTGTGGCTGTATAGGTGTTCCCTGGGAGGTTTTTTTCCTTGTTTCTCAAGAGTGAAGTTCAGGACACTAAAGGTCAATAAAACTGCTCTGGGAATAGTCTGCACTGCTTGAATGTACGATAATGATGGATGTATGCATTGTCTAATGCAATTATGGAACAGGGGCCTGGGGTACAAGGGATAGAGCTTAGAATAAGTTATCTTTTGCCTTTATCTGTGTGATAAAGGTTTCTGAGACACCTCAGAAGCACTGCACAGGAGTAAACTCTGCATTCCTGTTTGCCTGCTTGGGCGCTGTTGTAAATTCTCTCACTGTCTCCTCTTACCTTGGGCTGCTCTGGTTTCTAGCAAGGGAAAAGTGTTTCCATGCAAGGTGGAACCACAAGAATCCCTCCTTGTGGGTCAGATCCCGCACTGGTGGGCATTCATGCCTCAGCTCACTCGTGACCACAAGCTACAGGAGGGGGCCTTTGCTGCAAAGGCAAATACCCTGTACTTCACCTGCTGCTCTCTCCTTTTGCTGTAACAAACTTTAGTTCCAAAACCAATTTATTTTCTATCTCCTATCTTTACTGATTTTACTAGGCTCCATATTTTCCCATTTATTTTACTTTTATTTTCCCCCTTCATTATGATTTTAATTTCCAAGCTTTTCTCTTCCATCTTTGTTCTACTCACTACTTCTCTCTCAAGTACCCACTCTGCAAAATGTCTGAGCCCATGTCCCACCCACAGGCCTAGAGATGCAGCCATTCGGAAAATATTATGTGTGCAAAACAGTTTCTGCAAACTCTGCCCTTCTTACTTACAGTAAGATAACAAAAAAAGGGATTTTAGATCCCTACAGCCTTGGCTGTAGATACTTTGCAGGATCTGCAAGCATGGCCTACAGGCTTTGCAAATGTGGAAACGCTGACCCTAGTGACACAGACTAGACTTGTAGAATCTGGGGACAGTGCTACATACCTGGTGAGTACAATTCTTGAATCCTGTTTGGCATTAATTTAAAGAGATTTTGCAGCTTGCCCTGAATCAGTGAATAATGCATTAAGTCAAGGGTCAGTCAAAAATCCTGCCACATGGTGACCTTTGTGTCTTTGTACTTTAATGCACTGCTACCTTTCCTGATTTCAATAGCTGAAAAAAAAATAGACAAATACCCCAGCCCCTGGTGATGATTCAATGAAGCTACAGAATATAGAACTTAGAGCTAGAGCTTATGAAACTTGGACAGCTTTACCACATGCTAAAGAGACCGTGTTAATCTCACCTCAGGAGGGTGCTGGGATGAGACAGGAGTATCACAGTGATTATCTCCACATAGAAATGAGTAAAATCTTCTGACATTTTTCACTGTGATTTATTTTTAGTGCTGGCCTGTGCTAGGCAGTCAATTCAACTGCACTTCTCTGCACACACAAGATGAATGTATGTTCTGTACACATCCATACAACACTGCCTGTTCAAGTCCTTTTAAAAGAAGTGGCACAGTACCTCAAGGGTTTGTGCAATGAAGATTTAGCAAGACTATTTTGAAATTATATTCCCCTCACAAAATAAAGGAGGTAAAACAAAGGAGTGGGGACACATGTTTAGGAGGAAGTTCTGCTTACCAAAACCGCAGTCATGTTAACGGTCTCACCCTGCTCCTGAGTTCTGCCTGGCAACAGAACTTGGGCAAGAAGATGTAGTAAATCCCAGCCTACTCCTTCCAGTAAAGTAATTTGTAAAGAAGAGATGGGTAACTAGTTGCTGTAGGACATTATTAGCCGTGAACAATTAAAAATTCTTCCAGAGATACAGAGGGGAGATGAAGGGAGGGGGAACTGATGTTCATTGCCCTGTAGGATCTCTGGAGCTGCATCACTCTGCTGTGAGGCACCAGTGTGACCAGGAATTTGGCTGGGGTAGCTGGAGCAGCCTAGGAGCCAGGTACAGGAGACAAAGACATGGCAGAGAAGTGATTGACAACTCTGCCATGAAGAGTTCAAGCCTTGTTCTTGGCAGCCCAAGTGCCCATCAGCTGGTGAGGGCCCTGGAGTGGCCCTGGGACAGAGCCAGTGCTGGCAGTGAGCCAGTGCAAACAGGAACACTGGCACTGACTGGTGGCACAGGGAACAGCCTGGAGCACAGAGAGAAGCATTGAGGAAAAGACAGAAATGTTCATCCTTGTAGGGAAGTTACAGCTAAATTTAAAAGGAGAGCATTGTGGGTACTGGAGGCATTTTCTCCCTTTTCTAACGTTTGGGAGAAGTCTTAATTCTAGCACTACTGTTACAGATTAGGTATCAAAACAGTCAGAACTATCCTGTCTCAGCTGTAAAACCATCTGACAAAGCAGAACATGCTGTAGTTTCATCTTCTTCCCACAGAGGACATTTCTGTATCTACACCACACCAAAACTTGTGTACCACCGATAAACTTGGCATCAAGAGACAGTTCTACTCACAAATTGGGTCTTCATTGATTTCACTTTATTAAAACAATGTTGCTGCTACTTTCTGTCTTCAGTCATGGGGGAGTGACAAAAATCTGAGCATTGGGGAAAGCTGGTAGCTGTATTTAACAAGTGAAGGATCAACTGGAATTATTACAGTGAATAACTGCAAGTATGACAACTTTGAAGAAAAGGTGCAAAGAAGGGAAATGTAATTTTATCCTCAAAATTACTTCAAGTAATTTCTTTTACTATCCTAACAGTTTGCATATCATGTGCATGTTTAGACCGTAAACTATAACTCTAATTTAACCTTCTTGTTTTCCATGCTTTTGTTCTTTGTCTTTTCAAGGATCACTTTTTTCCAGAATTCTACCTTCTTTTCTTTCAACTTTCTGTCTTTCTTTTGTTGAAGATTTATCTGCAAGTATTCTTCATTTTGGTTGTAAGCTGGCCATTCAACCAGACCCTCTCCATTAGGATTTCTGTAAGCAAGAGGAAAGAAAGAGTGAGTGCCCTTTTCAGTCACAGGGGAATTCAATCACAGAGGTTAAGACTGAACCAACAAAATAGCCAATTCCCCACGGAGTCAGTGCAAAACAGCAACATCTGTCATGAGTCTCATGATTCTTACCCATTTCGAGCAAAGTTAGCCCAGTACTTCATTAGAGTTCTGCTGAGGTTCTTCTCTTCCTCTGTAACTTCACCTGAAAGACAAAATACAGAACAGTTACTCTGTGTGGCAGAAATCAAGACATTGCTCCTGCAGGAGCAGCATTTCTGTGTGTGAACATGCTGTAACAACTTAGCAATTGCAACAGAGACACAACACCAGCAAAATATCAGTAATACAGCAAGGATGAAGGGATTTCAGCACTCCTCATGAATGACTTCAGCATTATTACCCTACTGTAGAAATTGGGGAATTTGGGTACAAGGAAAAAAGATGGTGTGCCTGTAACCTTCCAGGAAATCAGAGCAGAACCAAAAAACCCCCATGTGTTCTGCATCCCATTCTAGTTTTGTGGGACTAAAATTCTCCCTATTATTCAGAGCATGACCAGGCAAAGATTTCTTCATTCTCACACAAGATGATGCCACTCCATTTCTTAGCACATAAGCTCACTGAATCACTAGGTGAGAATTATTTCAGTTCCAGTGTGTTTTTAATTATAAATGCATCTCAATGCACTAAGAAAAACATTTGGTATCTTAATGCCCTTGGTAAATTCAGGCAAAGAGGAAAAGAACTGTTCAGTGTTTTCTAGTGCCAAGGTACATAAGTAAAAAAAAATAAAATAAAATATAAGCAAAAGGAAAAGGCTCTGGTAACAGATTAACGAAGGGCTTTACAACATAGCTGGATTGCTCCAAAGTTCAATGGAGTAAAAGGAAATACTTTCACTTATGTGGGCTTTGAACCAGACTTTGAACTACTGTGCAAATGAGAAAAATAAAACCAGAAAAAATGGTGAATTCACTTAAAATATGCAGAATTTTTGTGTCTCTGTCAAAATAAGAACTGATGCTAACTTGTTCCATGGGAAAGAAAATATTCCATGCTGAGTATCACTGTTTTAGGCACATGTAATTAAAGGATGTTGCTGGATTCATAGTGTTCCTTAGGAAGTGGCATCATGTATCTCAACTGTTCAGTGATTGGCAGATTCATTTGGAATGTAACAGTGTGGGATTCTGCCAGAAGGAACTTCCAGAATCCCATGGAAATTTTGAGATTACACCCTCAATCCTCCCTCAATGGACTGGTTCCATTTGAATAAATGCTCAAATATTAACTGAGTTGTGAGGCAAACTAGACCTAACCATTAGATCTTCACACAGAAAACGAAACACCGGAATTCCAAGCCTTGCCCTGAACACAACTGGAATCACTTCCTGCAAAAAAGACCAAGTCCCCCAGTCTCTGGAGCCTGACAGCCTGTGGCATTTCCTGGAAAGGAGGAGACACTGGCCTAAAGTCCTCAGGAAAAGAAGAGATCCTGAATTTCCTGATTCCCAAGCACTCTGCAAATTTAATTGACCTTTCCTTCAATTTCATTTTCAGCCAAAGCTATTTGGCAAATTCATGCACAGTGCTGGGATAATGACAGTGAATTTTCTAGCAAATATCCAATTAGCTGAATTGCTGACAAGATGTGGAACTTACTGTGCTTCAGAATGAGCAAACTGTACAGGAGAGAAGATGGAGAAGGTAGTTAAATGTGTAAAACCAATTCTGACAGGAGAAAGGGTTATGGTTTGGTCTCACTGCCAATATAAGCACTTCAGTCTGATAAAAATGAATAGAACACTGAATAGAAGAATGGCAGTGCTACCAGATTAATTTATGAGTGAACAGTGTCTGTTCCTTACTGCGGAGCTGGATGTCACCAGCCAGAAATGGCCCCCCAAAGACAAAGCCAACTTCATCCCCATGGTCAGCCTTCACATAGTCTGGTTTGCTATCCCAGTATGAACTGGGCCGGTGCTGGAATTCGAAGAAGTAGGTAGGAGCTCCAGACTCTGCAAGACATAACATGAGAGTTAAAGAAGAGATACATAAACCACAGCCGTCATCAGCTCTTTAAAATATTACTTTAAACAAAGCTTTTTACCAGGCACATTTCTAATGTAATTGTTACATTCAAATATGTACTTTTATTAGGAAAGGAAAGGGGACAGGGGAAAGGGGACAGGGGAAAGGAAAATTCAAAGATCCACCCTAGGAAAACTTAAAGAAAAAGTAACATCAAACTAGTTCCAGTTCTGGATATCTTGGCATGGCTTGTCTGCACTTACACACCAGAAAATCTCCAGACCACAGAGCTGCTGACCTCCCAGGTAGCCGTGGGCCAAAGGACAAAGGTTGCTTTGATATGTTTTAATTTTTAAGCCTCCATACTTAAGTTAGCAAACATTTACCTGTGTTATCGCACTCTGCTCTCAATAGATTGTGACTATGAGCACAGTGCAAGACACTTAATACACAGATAAGGGACTACACACAACCCTGCAGACCTGTATCATTCCTCAAGCTCCAGGTGGGAATCTCAAGAAGGGTTGCCTATATATGACAGGATTTGTGTCTACATCATTTGATCCAGCCTCCAGTAGGAGGTTTGAATGTCCCACTGCTGTCGATCAGCTTACCCCTGTGATAATTCAGTGCTTTAATGGCAGGCATGACAATTGCCATGTCCCCCAGCAGGTCCAGGAATCGGTCCCGCAGCTCTGCAGGATCCTCTGTGTCTCCCAGATATTCATCTATGATCATGGGCAGAAAATCTGAGGGTACATCCTAAGAGACAAGAAACAAACAGACAAATGATCACTGTCTGAATTAGCAGCTAAAATTGCCATATTTTAAACTTCAGAGGTTCTGCAAAGGCAAAAGGTCCAGGACAGCACCCATGTTGATGGGAAACAAAACCTATTCATGCTTTTTGTGGGGAAATAATACCAAACAATCCAGCCACCCCAGGTCAAATTTGCACCAGATTTATATGGGTTAAAACTCTACAGGAATAAGCGTAGATCCAGCAATTTCTCCTGACAATATCTTTGGCTTCTGTTTTCTCCAGGAGAAGAGAGATGGGAATCACAAAAGTAAATTCTCAGTCCTTGACAGATTTATGGACTATCAGACAAGAGGACAAGACCAATGGGATCTCCAAACACGATGTAAGTTTTCAGGGTTAGAATTTGCTGCTTGAAAGATACACCTCAAAACTAGGAGTGCAAAGTAACTACTTCAAAAGCTACATTTAATGTAAACATACTGAAAAATACGTCTTGAAACCCCCCCAAGCAGGAGAGTAGCCATGAGATACTTTAACACTCAGGATACCATCACAGTAATCCTACAATGATGTAAGATAAAAGTATTGGTTGAGGTCTAGAGTGAAAAAAGCATTTTCCCAAATGCCAGGCCTGACTCAATCCTATTTGTGTGCTACTCCCTACACCCTGGTCCTGTCAGCTTCGCTGGGACTCTCCCCAAAGCATAACATGACCTCAGCCCTCAGTAACACTGTGGCTCAAGCAGTGAGACCCAAGTCTGTTAGATACATGAAAAAGAAAATTCACTTCTCAAATTAGATTAGTGCAGCAGTACTTACTATCATTGGTAGAAAAAACTCTACAGTTGAGGCAATTGATTTTCTATCTCCTATTTCCCTCAAACCTGTCATTTTTGATGTCTGTACAGAGAAAAAAAACAGTGTTATTAGCACCATTCAATGTCTCCGTTATTTTCAACATTGGAACTACATTATTCCATTAGTTCTTACTGCTGGTGTTTATTTTTGAAGCATCAAATCACATGCAGAAATGCAGCACAATGCAGCAGCTGTCTTGAAAAGCTTGTATTTACTGCAGTAAATGTTGCCTTGGTAAAGGTGTCTACACAGACCACTCATACTAAGTAGTTTATCCTTAAATCAACATTAAGAAACTTGTAAGACTAGAAAACATTAGGGCAGAGTTGAAGCAAAAAGCTGCTTCTGTCTCACTGGCTTATTTTCATTCTATTGGGGGACATCTTAAAAGTCACTGGCAACCTGTCTCTAGTCCAATTGTTTGAGCCCTTTGAAATAAGGATAAGGCAGGGTTCCTCCTCTTTTACAGCATAACATAAACCAACTCTTCTGTCTGCAAAATAAATTCAAACAGATTTCACTTTGCATTGCTCTTCTGGGACTTACAACCAGCACGCTCCCAGAGATGGTGGCTACACAGCTTCAGAACAAATGCTTTGTACTACAGAAAGGAACCTGAACACTTAAGAAATGAAAAAAAAGGGACAAGAAAGAGAGAGGACATAAATCCATCTCCTGTGCAATTTACCTCCATCTTAGTGCAGATTTTGTGCACTGAGAGCACTTGCTCATGTTTTTGAGTTACCCACTGAGTTCCTGTGAGAAAGGATTTCTGCACAGAGAATGGGCTGGACACCTGCATTGTCCCCACACTCCACCCCAATGAGGTTTTCAAATGAAAGCTCTTTCTTCAGGGTGGTGATGACACACAGGGGAAGCTGGTCTAGGTGATCAGTGGCACACTTTTAAACATACTAGGTATCAACCCTGACCACTGTGCCTTGTGGGGGAAAGGATTGGCTTTATTTTTCTTTCAGTAGTAAGCCCTTGATTGCTACATTGTTTTTCCTCTCTCTGCCTGGGTGAGGGATTAAAATTTTAAGATAAGAAAATACTTTACAAAATGGATTTTCCAACTGATGTGTCCACGTATTTTTACTTGCAGGATGAAGCCTCTCTCACCCTCTTGTGGCCAGGTGGTTCTGGGTCACTGCAGAGCCATGATGCAAGCAAAGTTTACCTTGTATGCATTTCTAACAATGCAAAGACTTGTCCTACCACTTAACACAAACATTAAAAACACAATAAAAGTAAAGAATAGACATTAAATTACGGATCTAATATTCCAGCCAAATTCATTGTTGGTGACTCCTATCATAAATGGGACTGCATTGAATTCTTTTCCAGCCAATATCTCTTCAGGCGGCTTATGAAAAAACACTCCATCCAAAACTAAGGGTAGAAATGAGATTTCCTGAAGGAAGAGAAAAAAAAAGATCAAATTAGTTGCTAAAAGTATTTCCGATTTTTCCTTCAAATCATGTAAGATGTCCACATTTAATGTCCTAAGTGCAAAAAAGGGCTTTAAGAAATTCAAGTATCTACAGCCACTGTAACATAAATTTAGTTTGGCACATAAGTATAAAATGCAAGCCTGGCTGGGTCAAGATGTAGAGGAATGTAATGGGTTCCTGATCCTGTGCTGCTTCTGACATTAAAACATAGGGATGCTCAAACCTAGCTCACAACTTTCCAGGTGGTGCAACACTGCCGAAACTTCCAAAGAGAAATTATGTGTGAAATTATTTCAACATTTAGGGAGTATTTTGACAAAAGATAAGAAAAATCAACTTTGGAACAGATCATTGATGAACTCTGATCAGAGACAAAGTTTTGCAATTTCAAAAAATTCTGTTGCCATGTAGTCTCTCCTACCTTGCTGTTAAAGACTAGGTGCTCTGCTTCCTGCTTCCTCAAGCAGCTCAGCAGGGAGAGGGAACTGCTCGTCTCACACTTAAAGATACTGGCAACTTTCTGAAAATTACCAACAAAGACAAGCACTGTTAGAAAATCATAATACACACTGCTGTTAATAGCTGAATTTGGTGGCAGATTTCGGTGAGCTTGATAGATCTTTGAGTATTTTATTTTACTAGAAATGCTACAGTTTGATCACAAAGTGAAATCATTCTGGTGTACTTCTCTTTCTTGCTGTGTTTCCATTCACTGTTCCTCAAACTTTGCTGTAGAGATAGTACAAGCTTGTAGCATAAACCAAATAAGGAAAGAAAATTCAGAAACATTTACATTATTACTATCTGCCATTACAGGAAAAGAAATTAAAAGGGACTTTTAGAAAGAAATTTTATTTTAAGATTTTTTTGTTTTATATTTAATTAATTTACTTCACATAAAGGCCCTCCCTAAAAGACTGTAGGTAAATAAAAACCTGAATTCTTCTCCTGGATTCTTGTAAAGCTTTCCATAATGAATGTCACAGTTACTGTATAGGGTACAGCGGGTATGAAAATGGACATTTGCCTAGCTTGGCATGTGTGTGACTGAATATACCTTTGTATATTCAGCCCACAGCTATTATCATCATATAGCTGTACAATCTGTTTCTAACACTAAACAGACTGAAACGAAACAGGTGTGCTGCAAGAATAAACTGGATCATCTTTGTTGCGCAGTACACAATGAGATTTTCCCCTTTCCTCTTTTAAACTGATTATCACATATAAGCATCCTATTTTAGGTTATAAAGACTTTAAAATGCAAAAAAATGAGCCTACCTCAAGATCTGTTGAAAGATGTAAATCTTTATTGGGGGGAATTAGAATTCCACTCTCTGCTATTGCTTTATGAAAGAGACCCTTAGATAAAGGAGATAACACCTGCCAAGAAGGGAAGAAGAGAAAGTATTTATTCTACATTAACACCCTTATTCCATAGCTCTATGCTTGACTAGACCCCTGGATTCAGTGGGGAATTACACATCTTTATCTGTTTATAGGGGAAGTCTCCAGATTTACCTCTACGTGCTGTTAAACTTGCTGTCAAAAACCAGATTAAGCATGAAAAGTTACACTGATTGAGTTTTTGAAGATTTTTATTTCTATCTACTATATACCTACATGTGCAAAAACCGAGCAAGATCCTGCAGATATACCAAAGAGAGTGACAGATCCGGGATCTCCACCAAAGTGCTCAATGTTTCCTTGGACCCACCGAAGAGCTGCCACTTGATCCAAGTACGCCCAGTTCCCGCGGGCGTGCTCATCACCAGTACTGAAAGGAAAGCAGCACGAGCCACTCCTCAGGAACAGTAACAATTCCACAATAAAGGCAATCTCAACAATTTATATATTGTGCAAAGTGTCATATTTGGCCCTGACCTACAACCGCTCATGGTCACACCTCAGCCCCTGACTTGCCTCCACTCTCTGCTCACCCCTGCACAGGTGGATCCCTGGCCTTTACATGAGTTTTTGCTTCATACACCAGAGGATGGAAGCAAAGGCCAGAACAAACATCTCATCCAGCACCAAATAAGCCCAACTATGATTTGATAGCAGGCTGCAATCACATGACCATGCAAATTGAATGTACAGACATTTCTTACTGTTCTGAAGTCCTGATGTCAGTGAATTATGTACATTTAAACCACTGTAACAGTGGGAAGCTGATACAGAACTTCAGCAGATTTAGCAAACAGAACTACCCATGCTTTGAACATGACAGCAAGTACTTTGTAAAAAGGGAAATAGGTGATCTTACTTGAAGAATCCAAGGAGTCCCAGTCTGTACTGAATTATTACCACCACAACATTCTCGTAGGCTGACAGTGCAGAGCCATCATACCTAGCAGCACCACCAAATATAAAATTGCCTCCATGGATCCACACCATTACCTTAGAAACAAAAGGATGAGACACACCTTTATGCACTGGTTTGCAGATTTCATTTGAAAAAGGAAAACAACCTCAGCGAATTAGGAACACCAAATCACTGAGGCACGATGGCAGCTGAATTTCAGATTGGTGGACTTTGAATTCTACATGCTAATATTATTTCTGCTTGTGCAGCACCACATTTTCAAAAGCAATTAAGTCTCTTAGGAGCAATCATTACTTGCAAGCTTTATAGAACACAAGTTTGTCCAATGGTTTACATACAGGTAACTTGTCCTTCTTGCTTGAGCCAGCAGGGCTGTAAACACTGAGATACAAACAGTCCTCAGAAGTTTGGAATGCAATGTGCTTTTCTTTAAAGTTTTTTTCAGCTATTTTCAACATGGACAGATCTTGAGGACATCTTCACAAAAAAAAAAAAAAAAAGAAGCACAATTATTAGTACTAAAACTGCAATAGCATCAATGTAACAGTGATAGAGAAAACACACCTTTTTTTTTGCCCCACAGGCTGAATCCCCACAGAGTGCTTGAATTTTGTGTTACTTAGAATCAGTGAGAGGTGCAGCCTATAAAAGCACATCTCCACATCTGTACTTGAAATATTCCAGTACTGGCAGTGTATCCACTACCAAACACAAATTCCTCAGTAAAAATCAGGCCTCTGTACCCCAATAAACACAACCCTGACCAGCATGGGCCGGTTCTGTCTACAAATGAACTGAACAGCTCTCACAGCGGTGGGTAAGAAGTTGCATCTCTCAGACCAGTCCAGGGTTCAGGTGGTTCAGGTGGGGAAAACCTCAAGGATCCAAGAGGGGCTTTTGCAAAAGGAATTCCAAGGAAAACATTTACACGCTTGTCTGTCCCCTTCACATCTGTCTGTGTTCCTTTGAGTCGTCCGAGCGCAGTAGTCACTTCTGGCTCAGCAGCACTCTGTCCTAAGTAACGCAAAAGGTAAAAAGAAAAAAAAAATTAATCGAATCTTCATAATTATCAGACAAACGTTTCTATTAAGTATTTTGTACTGACTGTTAAATTTAGAACATTTCAGCTTATTCCTTTAAATTTTGTTCAGTTTTTGTTTTGCTTTGATGCAGTGACAGACACCCCCTGCCAAACCCTCCTGCCGCTGACACCTGGAGCCAGGTAGGACAGAGTTTAGTTACTGTGCAAGAGCAAGTTTCAGAGCAAACAGCAAAATCATTGACAGTTCCTAAATTTATCATTCAACGAGATCTTAAAAATATTTTGTTTAGATAATTCAGAAATGTTGCTGCTTTCTACCTTTTAAAAAAGACAGAAAGCTTTATTTTTGTTAAATAATCTCAAAAATAGCTTTATCTCACAAGCCCAGTAATTTTTGCAATATGAAGGCATTTTTGCAGATTGGTAACCAAAGCATAAGAGATTTACTGCCTTTGAAAAAATCACTGCAACTTGTTGGTGCAGTGGCTTCCCCAGCAGCAACAACAACAGCTCGTGGGTCTCACCTTCTGCCCCGCACACGAGGAACGCCACACTACAAAACAAGGTGCAAAGCAACGCGGTCGGGCTTGAAGGAGCCATTTTTCACACCCGATTGGGCTCTTGGTGACTCTCTCCGGTTTCATGCGGAAGAGAAGGGGACAAAGGTCCCAGCGAGGGCACTCGGCGCAGAGAGGGCGGCTGAATTGTGAGCGTGAACTGCAGCGAACGCCTCCAGAGTGCCAATCCAACCCCCGAGCGCCAATAAAACCCGAGTGCCAATCCGACCCCCGAGCGCCAATCCGACCCCCGAGTGCCAATACAACCCCAGTGCCAATACAACCCGAGTGCCAATCCGACCCCCGAGTGCCAATACAACCCCAGTGCCAATACAACCCGAGTGCCAATACAACCCGAGTGCCAATCCGATCCCCGAGCGCCACCAGCTCGCGTTACCTGATGCTGGCAATGGCCCAGCAGCGCCCGGGAGCAGCAGCGGGAGCGCCAGTCGCAGTTCATCTGCTGTCGATGCCACAGGCAGAGAAAACAGGGCAAGTCTGAACAGGTTCCAGGCTTAAATTCTATGAAGTGTTTTAAAAAACCCCTTAAAACAACAAAAACCTCACCGAAGCACCACCGCAAACAAAACAAAGCAACAAAAGACTCAGAACACCCCCCTCCCCCCAAACAACCGGGATTAGAGATTACAAATAACTAGAAACTGACAATAAAAAAAGAAGAAAAACAAAATAATTAATTCTTGCCTTAATCCCCTTTTAAAATGGAGTATGAAGCCAAAGTATGTAATCGCAACACTCTATCACTCCAGTTTAAATTTGTGTTGGGTTTTTTGTTTGACTTTTCAAAGCAGGGAACAGATGTGATAAACAACTTTAATCGGAGCATCCTTGGCAGTACCGGGCCCAGCCCGGAGGCCCCTGGCGGACACTGCGCCGCCAACTCCATTCGCTTCCAGCCTGATACTGCAGCCGAGCAGCTAATCCGGGGCTCCGGGGAACCGGGCCCGCCCCGCTCCCGCCCCCGGGAGGCACCCTCAGAACCGGGCCCGCCCCGCTCCCGCCCCCGGGAGGCACCCTCAGAACCGGGCCCGCCCCGCTCCCGCCCCCGGGAGGCACCCTCAGAACCGGGCCCGCCCCGCTCCCGCCCCCGGGAGGCACCCTCAGAACCGGGCCCGCCCCGCTCCCGCCCCCGGGAGGCACCCTCAGAACCGGGCCCGCCCCGCTCCCNGCTCCCGCCCCCGGGAGGCCGCGCCCGGCCAGGGCCCCGCGCGGTGCGGCACCGATCGCGGTCCGGGCTGGTTCCGGCTCCAGTGCCGCCATGGTGGGCCCGGGCCCGGTCCCGGGCGCGGCGCCGCTGGAGAACGCGAACCCCCTCATCTACCGCCGCTCCGGGGAGCGCCCCGTGACGGCGCGGGAGGAGGACGATGAGCTGCCCGACGCCATCGACGACCGGGAGATCTTCGATATCCTGCGGGAGCGGAGGGCAGGGCCGGGCGGGCCGGGCCGGGGCGGCGGCGCGGGCGAACCGGGCAGCGCCGCTTTCCTTAACCCGCACATCTCATCCGCTCCATCAATGACCCCGAGCACCCCCTCACCCTGGAGGAGCTGAACGTCGTCGAGCAAGTGCGAGTGAAAGTGAGATCCCGCTGGCATGTGCTGCCTCAGCCGTCCGATAACTAATTGCCTTTTTATAATGTTTAAATCTGTTTATCGTAGTACCTAAACATAGTACTGAAAAATGTCATTGAACAAATCTATGAGCGAGTCGAATTTCCCCTGAAAGGCCTCGGGGTGGTCTGGGGTGAGCGCAGCGGGTTTGTTTGTGTGTTTTCCCGCAGGTGAACGATGCCGAGAGCACGGTGTCGGTGGAGTTCACCCCCACCATCCCTCA
The DNA here is from genome assembly GCA_013398115.1 of Falcunculus frontatus. Taxonomy (NCBI): domain Eukaryota; kingdom Metazoa; phylum Chordata; class Aves; order Passeriformes; genus Falcunculus; species Falcunculus frontatus. The sequence goes on from VZRV01006519.1 coordinate 329,582, forward strand.
CTGCAGCATGGCCACCCTCATCGGCCTCTCCATAAAGGTCAAACTGCTCCGCTCTCTGCCCGAGAGATTCAAGGTGAGGGATCAAATCACTGAGGAAAGCAAAAGAGGGGGACTGTGTTTGGAAAAATTTTGAAAAAGGCAAAAAAAAAAAAATTCTAACTATCTTACAGTGAAAAATAACTAGCGGGTTTTTTTCATTTTTTGTCTGAGGGAGACTGCAGGAAGCAGAGAGGGCAGTGGGCTGAAATGTCAGTGCACAGTTGTGGGTCTGGGGCTGTTGTCACGGGCCAGTGGGGTTCTGAGGGGAATCACTGCAGTGCTCTGTGGCACGGCCAGAGGAGATGTCTCACCCTTGTCTGAAGCAGGCTTAAGCAGATCCAAATGCAGAATACTCTGTGGTTTTAGACTTTTGTTTTATTCTGTTATATAGAGTAAATGATAGTGGCAAGAATGTCCTTTCCCCCCTCTTTTTGTTACTATCTTATTTTTATTAGTTTGAACTTAACCTTCTAATGTTTTGTTGAACACGTCCCCTGTTTCTTTTGTGATGCTGTTTCAGCTGGATGTTCATATAACACCAGGAACACATGCCTCTGAGCACGCAGGTAAGGCTTTTAGTCCTCTCTTGGGTGGTCTTTATATCTGTTTTAATCTTGAAAATTAGAGAGGAGAGAGATTCCCACATCTGCAGAGCAGCTGCTCCGTGTCTGGGACTTTCTGTACGTCACATTCTCGGGGATGTTCAAGAACAGGAACATGGAGTGTCACTTAGATTGGTCTGTAGTGTTCTTTAAACATCTCCTCAGGCAACCTGTGCTCTCAGATAGTCACTGATTTGCCTGAGCACTCTGAAGAGGGGAGGAAAATGGGGATTTCTTGCGTTACACCTCCGGAGCAGCTCCCTGCTGCTGAATCACGGCCAGCTCGCTGATAACTGTGATGACAGAGGGACTCTGCCTTTAGACGGCAGCTCTGGGATGCACTTGGCATCCTCAGAACTGCCTGCAGTACCATGGCAACTGTGATTATGTGTCTCAACGTAAAATGCTTTCAAGAAGACAGCGAGTCCCAGTGTTCTGACTGGTTTCTTGTGGGTTTCCTCTGCACAGTTAATAAACAGCTCGCTGATAAAGAACGTGTGGCAGCTGCTTTGGAAAACTCTCACCTGCTGGAAGTGGTGAATCAGTGTTTGTCTGCTCGGTCATAATTGTCTGGTGAGGAAAGCACTGGTATTCTGATCTACTAAACTAGTTTTGTATATAAGTGGTGATGTTACATTATACATAAATCTATGAGCAAAATAAAATCACTTAAATTGTCTTGAGGAAATGTTTCTTTGCTCTTTCAAAAAATGCTGTGTGGGGAGTTAGCTTACAAACAGCTACAAAAATATAATGAAAATCGGCTTTTTAATTGGATGAATCATTGCATAGGTACAATTTTTCATTAAAGGTATTTTTTTTCAACCTGTTTTTAACTGATTCCTCACTAATAAAAGTAAGTTATAAGCTGCATTTTAGAAGTGGATTTTGCACACTGGACTAAACAAGTACACCACGATAATTTTTAGTTAAAATCTTTGCATTCCTATGACATTTTCAGACTGCTGATACAGTTTTGGCTTCAGACATCACAAATTGTGCAAGCTGCTGTGTGCAAAGTTGGAGGACATTTAGCAGTATGTGTCCACCCTTCCAACTCATGTGTCTGGTTTTAATTATCTTACCTTGGATTAACCAGATATGGAGGGCTCTGTAGATCTGTATAAAACATGATTTATTTTTAATTACTACTTCTTTATGGTAGGAAATACAGTATCTTTGAGGGAGGTTTTATTTGTGCACCTGCAATACAGGAATCATTAACAATTCTCAATATGAACAGCCCAGCAGGCTCTGCTGAAAGACTGTCCTGGCAGTGTTTCACAGCTAAAGGACAAGTTTTGCTTTAAATGTCTTGAGATTTAATGCTAAAACCTGGCCTATGCTTCTGGTTTGGGAGCTGTGGCATTCACTAAACTGTTGTCTTTGGCAGACATTGACAACAGAAAAATTCATTAAGAATTAATTTGAATTTTTGTAGAAGATGTCTCTAGTCCTGGACCACGTGGAAAAATAACAGCCTGTTGAGAAATTCCTGTTGGGTGTTTTGGTGCATGCACACATACTGTGTTGCTTTCATTGCTGTCAGTTATCTGGAAAATAAGAAATGCACTTTCTGAAATAGAGGTTGTGCTCACCAGTTTGGTGGCAGTGCTTTGTACTGCAGTAGCATTTTCTTAGGGAGGGTCTGAGATGCTGTTTAAAAGGGTGAAGCTTATGGACATTGTGTAAAGCACAGCCTAGCAGTCCAGTCCAGTGCTCCAAGTGTGACATCTGAAGTCACACAGCAAAATAGGAGAGAAACAAAGCCAGACCTTCCCATTTCAGAACTGAGCCTCCCTGTTTGCACAGAGCTTCTACAGAAAACCAGCTCTGCAGCAGCCTCAACCTGCTCTTTTGGCTCAGCATCCTTTGAATGGGCAGCACTGCTGGGATGTATGAATGAAACTGCAAATAAAGACAGTATTTATGTAATGTTAATACTGGGCACAGAAACAGAATGACCCAGCTTTCCTCTCTGCCTCTCTTGTTGAATCACTGAACTGATTAGTTCTGACATTGCCAACATTTGCACCACAGATGAAACTTCAGCCATGGTAATGCATATAGGCAGCTCCTGGGCACCACGCTTGGTTGGTTTGATTTTGTTTTCTGGTTTTTGGTGGCTTTTTAAAGAGAAAATAAATTTTGCTTCCCAGATTTTGGGGAAGAAAGAAATGCAAGTATGTGCCAGGGGGAAAACAGAAGGATTACTAAGCTGCCAACGGATTGCTTCAACCTGCACTCCAAACACGGAATCAGTAAATGGTGCTTTGCTGAAGCTCTCTGCTTGGCTTTCACCACTACATAATACTGGTGTTAAATTATTTATAGGGGTGTTGGCACTTGCCTCATGAAGCACATTGTACACAGCAACCCTGGGGGTGCACTTTGTGCCATTTATCTTCTCAGAGAAGCAGCAGAATGTGTTTGATGGTTTACATTTATAGTTAATGGTCGGGGGATGACTTTTCAGTAAGGGGAATCTGCTGGGGGTTTTCAAAGAAGAGGTCTGATTTCTGCTGTTTAGGGATGGAGAATTTGATTACTTTAGATCTGGCATGTTTGTTGAAGTGATGTGGATGTTGTATTTATGATAGAAACAACCACGGTGACTTTGCTGAAGGCCCCAGGCCCTCCTGTCCAGGCTCCCTCAGCTCTGTACTTGCTGATAATGTGCCACCAGTGCTGGTGAAGGTCTTCCATCGTGCTTTTAATGATCATTGGCTGGTTCCTGTTGCGTGGAGACAAAGTGGGAGACAAAGTGGGAGAAGGAAACACTAATTTGTTAGAAATATTTCTTTTCAGATGTTTATTTTTCCAAAATGCTAGCCCTAAATTTAGCCTCTGGAATGCTTTGTAATAGGACACATTCCGTGAGAAACGATGACCCTTTGGAGCAGCTGTGTTGCATACAAGCAGCCTCATTCAAGTCCAGGAAAAATGCCAGGAGCAGACATCTGCTTCACATTCCTGGGCTCTGGGCAGAGCCTTCCAGGGGGGGCTGGATGGCGTTCCTTGCTCCCAGAGTGCAGACAGGAGCTCACTGAAGCAGCTGGATGGCATTCCCTGCTCCCACTGCAGGCAGGAGCTCCCTGAAGCAGCTGGATGGCATTCCCCATTCCCAGGGTGCTCACAGGGCAGTTGTCTGTGCTGTCCCTGGAACAACCTGCTCTAGAGTGTGTCTGAGCCCACAGACCAAGGCAGCTCCTACATCTCGGGGTGGGGGCAGGATCCCCCCTGCTGCTCCCACAGTGTCCCTGCTGCCGGTGCCTGCAGTCTGAACCTGCTGCAGCCTGTGCATGCCCCAGGCTCTGCAGTGGCAGGGAAGCAGCTCAGCAGCTTTGTATCCAAAGATACAGCTGAACTAGAAGGAAGATGCAGGAAGAACTTCACTCTTGCACGGCACTCTTTCCTGTGGCCCTTGGGTGGAACAGCATGTGCCACGCACTGGAAATGTTAATTAATAAAAGCTATTTCAGTATTCTGGCCATGCTCGAGAGTGATGTGTCTGCGTCAATAGAGGCCTTTGATAAAGATCTCCCTCTGGAGCTTTGGTTTATAAACTCTGTGTTTTACAATTTTTTTACTAGCTGTTAAAAGCATTTCCCTTTAGCCTGTAAAATAGAGAACTGGACCACTTTCCCTTCCTTTACCAAATGCACTGTTTGGCATAAATAAAGACTGAAGAAGTGGCAGAGTCAACGTTTTTCCATAGGCAGAAGAAAAGTTTATAGCAAAATCTCTCTGATGTTACTAAGTAACAGCAAAGAGAACCAAACCAGGGAAAACTGAGGTGTGTTTGAGTTTGCTGGTCTCACAGCCATTTGCCAGCAACATTTAATAGCACATAAAATTTTCATTCCACAAAATGCTAAAAATACAAGGCATTTTTACAAAATGCACAAATAGCAGAGAGCCCTCATTTTGTCCAACACTTCAGTAGCTGCAGAAGACATTCTGTCACACTCTTCACCTATTTCTTACTATCAACTCACACATTATTTTATATCCTACCTGTAAAGAGCTTTTGCATCCTGCCACACAGAGGGTATCTCCATTCCTTAACTTTCCTTTGTGGGTCTAAGGAGCAGCACTGTCTGCAGTGATGAAAGCATCCTGGTTCTTTGGAAGGATGAAACCCTGCTCTCCCAGTTTTATCTACCACTCCTCGGGGTCTCTTGCCAGTTGTCTCATCAGTTTGTTGCCTTGCAGCATCTCACTGCAGCATTTGCACCCTTCAGGCACCGAGGTTCTTGAACAGGAGCTAAGACAGGCTCTGGTTCCTACCTCAGCTCAGCTTCCAGAGCACGACAGGAGGAAAAGAACAGGCCAGAAGTTGCTTTTCACTAAATCTGTGGGAAAAATATGACCTGGGAATGAGGAGCAGCTGCTGCCTGGGACCTTTGGGAAGAGAAAGAGAAATGGTAGGGATAAGGGACACCTCTCTGTGCTGCCACTGCCCTCACATGGAGCTTCTGCTCTGCTGGAGGCTTTGTCCTTCAGATGGCAGGGAAATGAGTGAGCTCCCATCACCTCATGGCTAAACACCTCCCTCCCCTGTGCTTTCCTCCTTCCCTACAAGTTGCCTGCCTGGAGGGGAGGCTCCCACGTGGGGCCTGTAGCCCAGGCACAGCCACACCCTGGCCCCCTGTGCCCTCCCTGGCTGGGCTGTGACACATGCCAGGAATGCCCTGTGCTGTCCCACTGCAGATGGGTCACACACAGCAGGAGACAGGAGGATCAGAACCAGTATCCCCATAAATTCCATGTTTTAAGCTGAAAAAGGGAGATCTAGTCCACTTGCCAGCTGTAAGTGCAGTGGCCAAAGAGTTTGGGCACAGCTGTGTCCCTGCTGAGCCGAGCAGGAGCCAAGCGACTGGCAAGGCACCACTGCCAAACTCTGCTGGCCCTGATCCTCCCCGTTACTTTGATGTAACCTGGAGATGGTGGTTTATCATAGCATCTTTTTTCCCTAATCTACCCAAATTAGTTCCATCTGGGTTCCCATCAGATGTGCCACACATGACTTTGAAATAACCTCAGGAGGTCATTAGGAGCTTGCTTAACCCTGGGGTCCCTGGTAGCTTGATTTCTGCACTTTGCTAATGGGAGAGCTGGCACATGCTCTGCCTAAGGATTATGAAGGTATCTAAGCAGTAAAATACTTCTTATTTCCCCTGCAAAGTGACAAATAAATCATCCACATTGTCTGAAATGCTTGCAGAGAAAAACAATAAATGCCAACAGATTCCATTTTTTTTCCTAACAGTTTTAATACAACAAAACTAGTTTTTATTACTGAAAATCATAAAATGTTTTCAGTAACACTGCAGCCAACTTTAATTAAAAAACCCAAACAATTGCTTTTTAGGCAGAAAGAAAATAATTAGGAATGAGTCACATAAATTGTTTCTCTTCAAATTTGTACTGACTTATTTTCATAACAACACATTTATGCACTGATTTTTTTGAAACGTAAGTCAACATTGTAAGGAGCCTGTCAAATTCTACTTTATTAATGTTTCTTACTAATGAAAAAATTGACTAGGAGCCTGAAACAGGAGCTGTTGTTTAAAAAAATTCTTCCCCTTTCCACTCACCATTTTGGGTCTGATCCTGAAAATTTAAGACCTTTAACTGAGGTTATAGTCTGGATTATATTTTTAGCATAGAAGTGATGAAGTTTTGTCACATTTATCTTTGTTTGTAAGGACAATATGGGGCCATTCCTGGTAAAACAAGAGAGTGAATTAATTTTTTCAAACAAAATGTAAACATTGTATCAACTTTAATTTCAGTCATATCTGCCTTCCTGTAAGTGCATATGTCATTTGGGTGCACACAGTTCAGTTCATCTGTAGTTTAAGCACTTGGCTGCACAGGAGAAGTCCTTATGCAGTTACCAAGTCACACAATTAACTGTTTTTCTGCATTTTATGGCTGAATAAATAAACACTGTAGCTTAGACGCAAATTCTATACGCATCAGATAATGCATCATATTAGATTAGCCCTTGCAATAAATTCTGCTAATCCTTAAAACGACAGGAATTTTGCTGGGAGCGTTATGAAGCCGGTGCACCTTCCCCTGACATTCTGCTGTCCTGGGGGCTTCAGCCTCTTAAAAGCTGCTTGAGTCTTTCTCTGACTGCAAAGGAATTGTGTCTTTTCCCGGCTTGCGTGGCTAGCTGGGCAATCCCTGCTTCGACAGGATGGGAGAGACACGAATCGTGCCTTGGTCCAACTGGGAAGAATGAAAGCCAGCCCCCAGAGCAGGCTCTGGAATACACAAATGAAACAAGATGCCAAGGAGGGGAAACACCCGAGTGCTGCCAAGGCAGTGATGTAATGTCCCTGAGCAGCCGTGGGCAGGTCTGGACCAGGAAAACCGCTCGCCACAGGAGCCCCGCGCTCAGAGCACGAGCTGGCACAGCCGGGACACCTCGGGACGCTCCGGGATGGGATTTTCCCTGCTTCCCGCAGCTCTCTGCCAGCGCCGAGCGCGGCCCGGGCCAGCCCAGCCTGGGAAACGCCGCAGCTTCGGTGCGGCGCGAACGGACACAGCCGGCAAGGGGGATGTGGGGAAACGGGAACGGGGATGGATCCCCGGGCGGGCCGGGACGGCCCCGGCAGAGGGAGCTGCGCTCTCGGCCCGGAGCGGCCGCACAGCCCCGCAGGGACGGGCAGCGGGGCCCCTGCAGGGCACGGCACAGCCCCGGGGCACGGACACTGCCCGGGCACCTCTCCGGCCCCTGTCTGCCGGCCTCACCACCCTCGTCCCGGGCTCCAAGGCACGGTCCTGCTGCCTGGATCATACCGGTTTTTCTGCTTGCACTTGACCAAATCCCTTCACGAGCAAAATATCAGTGTACACCATCCACAGCAGATCTGTCCCTACGTATAGAGATGGACTGCTCTTACAACAGGATGTCTTTTCCATTCATAAAATTTCTTTTTTTAAAAGCTGACACAGTTTCAGCTGAACTAAGACACAATTTATTTCGGCCGACTTGGTAATTATTGAAGCATTCAGTTTTAATCTGGGTGATGGTTAATGAAATCTGCCATAAAATCGTTTGTGGTTTTAGTCTTCGTAAAAAACCTCACAAATATGGAATAGGTATAGAGAAATAAACAGGAACAATACAACAATAACAATAACATAATATATAATAATAACAATAACAATATATGCATTGTTATTTTCTGTCACAGCTAATCAAGAGAAGCCTATACATCAACATGACTTGATGGTGCCAGGATGACAGACTCATTTCTCTGATGAACCATTTTCTTCTTATATGGCAAAAAAGCACTGCATCTGTATGAGATCATCTAAAAAAATCCTCCTTCCTGAAAAATACTATATTCTTTTTTGTTGCCTAGCTACATGCTGCTGTTACCTTAGAAGGCTGTAGATTCATTTGAATGATTCTGGTGGAGCTGGTGTGCTTGAAGAGAGGAGTGATGCAAATTTATAACCCTGGCAAAGATATGAAATAAAGGGGTGAGTGTGAAAGAAAGGCTTTGCAGCAAAGCAATTTACTGTATTTGTCATATTCTTTTATGACATTAATTGTTGAATAAAGACCATTTCACCCCACAGCCCGGGGTGCGTGAGCAGGCAGTGAGTGACTGACACAGACCTGATGTTTTTCCTGTGAGAGTCTGATGCCAAGGAAACATTTGCCTGGTTCACGTTAATTACTGCTGTGAGTAAGTGTAGAGAAGGGAAAAGAATGTTGAGGCCTGATTCTGATCTCATTTCTGAAACTGTGACATGGAAAAATGCCATGAAAAGCAACCAATGTGCTGAATTCCATTAGCACCAGAGAATGGGATGATCACTGAGTCTTTCACTGAATATAAGTAGCTTTGATGACTTGGAAAATGAAGTGCCTGAAGCCCAAAGGTTTACATTGCAATGTGCCTGTCAAAAAAACCTCTGACTGGAAACTCTTCGTGCACGAGCCATGCAGAGATTGAGAGCTGAGCAGTAACTCCCTGTCACTTTCTCAACGTGATCGGCAGCTCAGGACGCCCCAGTGAAGTGAGGTGAGGTGAAAGCCTCACTGAAGACTCCAGTATGCTGCTGTTCACTAGATGTGGGAAATTTGCCTGTGGGAAGACAAACAGGGAAATAAAGTTATTTCTTACCTGCTTCACTGTAGCTGCTTTGGGTGTAGGATGTCCTTGATACGCATCATGGTTTTGCAGTTTTGTCTTTAGGACTGACAGACTTTTAGCACTGGAGTTTTGATTCAGATTCATCTAATTAGGGCTGGCTTTCAAATTAAGATCTGCATTTGCTTTCTCAAAATGGCATTTTTCAAGTCTACTGCATATAAACCCCTTTATATAAGATACACACTTCATACCTCAGTCTAGGCTTGTGCTTGTTCTCTGTATTTAATCATGAGCCTAAATACTGACCTTTTTTTTTTTTTTGATAGAAGGTGGTGGATAATGAAGCATATTATGATTATAGTAACTACATAATTTCTCAAGAATAGAATCAGAAAGAACTTTGACAATTTAAAATGGGGAAAAAAAAGAGAATTCTTTTCATTCTAGTATAATTCTACAATAAGAATTTTGAAGGTTTTCACCAGATTGTCTTGTATAGCAGCAGAGGCAAAGCAGGAAATGTGACATTCAAAAGAAACAGAGATGCCTTTTGCTGCTATGATGCAAATATGGAATTTGCCAAACTCAGCACATTCCAACTGGACAAATTCTGAGTTTTTCCTGGAAGAGATGATAACATCTCTCACATCCAAATTCCCACACACTTTACATGGGTAATTCCACTCACCAGAGGAAAAGACACCATAAATTTTGCACTGGCTTATGAAGAAGTACAAAGGTTTTCCAATTCAGATTCTTAAGTCTCCCCTGTCATTGTGAGGTTTTGTCCCTTCTCAAGGTTTTGTTCATTGAAATGTGAGAAAAATGGACTTTCCCCACAAGGGAGACAAGAACAGACTTTGTCACCTAAAGCAGAAGGGCAGCTGTGTTTGATTCTGTCCCCACTGGTCCCCACCAGGAGCCTCACGTAACGTGCAGTGATTCTCAGCCTTGCAAACGCACATTTGGACACAGAACAGAAGGCATCTCTGTAAGAAAAGATACATTAAACATCCCTTGTCCTTTTTTTCTTATCTGGTACACAGAAGAGGGCAGCACAGCTGAAGTTTCACTTTATATTGCCATAAACATTTTAAGTTGTGTTTCTGTCCTGTGTCCTTCCCTCAGCAAGGCATCGATGTGGCTCTGGATGCTGGAAGCCTGTTGGGTGTTTCCTCTGAGGATCACAGGGCTGCTCCTATTATGGGTTTTCAATCCAGGGAGACTCTTCCTTCTTCACCTGTCATTTTCATGGAAATATCTACAATATGACAACTCTATCCAGATTTTCAGAGCTGTTAACAGGCACCTTGTGAAGACTCTGTCCTGCAGGTGTATGGAGAAATGAGCTTGTGGGTTAGCAAGGGCGGCTTTAGGCTGTTTTCTGCCCTATTTCCTGCCTATTAAATGCTTAGTTCCTCAATAAAATAGAAGCAGGTCTGCAAAAATGTTACTCAGTGCTCAGCTGGGAGCATAAACAGATGCTAGGAATTCTTAGGATTAACAAAGAAAGCAGAAAACCTCATTATCCACAGTGAAAGTCCCCGGGAACATGCAGTTTGAATAATCCGTGTTTCTAATCTGTGTACTTTCTGTCCCCTAATGTCTAAAAAGATGTATTAGTAAAGATAGAGAAGGGCAAGTAGGGATTCATGTTTATACACGGGGTGAGGAGCTCCAGGTTCCTAAGCCACAAGAGAAAACTACTGCAGAAAGCTATAAAACCACTGCATGCGTGAAAAAGACATGAAGGAAATCTTATTTTCTGCTTCAGCATACAGTAAATGGGGAGGTTACAGGGTATTGAAAATCCACGTGTGTTAAAAAACAGTTTAAAAAAATCTGCAGAAAAATCCTACATCAAGACCCTCTGGTGGTTGCATGTGTAGAGTTTTAATTGTGTTTACCATGTTCTTATTGTCCATTCTTCCTTAGATATCTGCTACTGACAGCTGCTGGAAACTGGCTGTAAGTTGAGACCGACCCAGGATGGCTCCTTTAATTTGTTATTGTAAATAGACTCATTCCTCTTGCCAAGAGCTATTGCTGGTAAACAATAAATCTTACATTCCCAGTTTGCTTCCTTAGCACTACATCATTCTTAGTAAGACAGACAGCCACTTCATTTGCCCACTCCTTAAACCAACTGTCTGTAAATTCAGAAACCTTTTCATGGTCTCTGAATGCCAGATATTTCTCGTGAAGGAGCTCTGAAATCCCCACTAAGGAGAATACATCCCGCAGGAACCATAACAGGATATTTGGCATTCCAGTCATGGAGGGATGATGTATGTCACACACATCGGTTGTGACAGGTTTCATTCTGAAAAAGAGGAATTAGGGGTGATTAAAGAAAATAATTATGGAAATATCTGAGGTCATGTTCTGCTTTTACTCCAAACTTGAAATGCAATAGGGGCAAACAGCTGACCACATACAGTACGTGCTGGGAGTCCAAGGGGCATCCCAGCACCCAGACTCTGCCTCCCATAGCCGGGGCAGCACGAGCAGTTACCGTCCCGATGAGGAGGAAACCTGCAACCGAAAAACTAAAATGAAGTGGAAATTTGAAGTTAAACTAAGACAGAATGTTTTCCCCAAGCATACCCCAATATATATTAGTATTTACTAACAGTCCGTGAAAAAGAAGCAGAGGAACTCCACAGGCACAGTGAAATTGGATCTGCCACTTGTGCAACTCCTTCTTTTTGGGGCAGTGATTCACCTGGTTCCGTTGGTCATGAGCTTATCTAGTACTGGAAGTTTTGTAGCTTACTCAAAGCGGTGAGAAATACAGAGCAGCTGAAAGATGAACCACATTTCCAGTTATTCTCGTCTCAAGTTATTTTTTGCACTCCTTTGCAAGAGTTTCAGAAAGACAGGCCTTTGCTTTACGTTATGAGCCATGGACTTGAAACGTACCTATTTTGTCATTCTCTACCTGAAAATGCATTCTTTTGCAGTGATCTTTAGAATTTCTGGTCTGGAGCTGAGAGGAAGCATGGTAGCCATGAAAGGCTGATTAGTTTTGTAGCTATAACAACGGATTTAGTTGGGTTTTGCTTGCATTTCCCCCTTGACCCTCAGTGTGAGCTTTCTAAGCTGTATCAATTTCTATTGACTCCAGAGTTCATATGTCTCACATTATTGTTTCAGCCCCAGTTCATGGCTACCACTACTTAATCAAAAATATTACCTGTCATTAAATCCAAGAGTAATTATGAGGGAAAGCATGGCCCCTTGGCTGGAGGGGTGTGCTGCCTTCCCTTGGCAACATCCAGAGGCAGGATCAGTGTGGATGTGACATTTGTCACCTTCCCACAAAGGAATTCCTGCAGGGCTGAGAGCTCCACCACTGCTGGTTATTGTACAGTTCAAAGAGTCTCCTGCTTTTACCCCATGTATTACCTGCAAGACAATGGAATATAAATATGCCTCACATGAAAAGGTCTGATACAAACTGAACCAGTTAGCCCAGGGCTGTTCAGCTCACACTAATCTGTGATTTTAAGGGTGATGGTGAGGAAAACTTGATACTATATTTGTATCATATCCTACTTTTTGTAGGATAAGGAAAAAAATGTTGGTTTTCATTTCCCTTTACTTCTATCTCTCTTGCTTAGGTTAAAACCCCAACATATTTCATACTGCTGCCTCTGTCTCTTCTCCCAGTGGCCTGAGTGTGTCAGTTCTGTAATAAAAATAATAATAAATGCTGCTATTTCTTTCTCGGTCCAGGTATTTGGGAGGTAGCCAGGCTCCTGCTTCTGCAGGAGTAATGCTTCATGTAACTTGGCAAGAACAGAGCCTTGTGGATATCTCTACCATTTGTGTAGAAATAACTTCACCCACACAATGGCTGGTTAATTAGACTTGAGCAGTGCAGATGAGTTGAAAAGTAAGGAGGAGAGAAACCCACGACTTCAGTGCAGAGCCACAATCTGAGAGAACAATGCTGACTCCCAAACCTTGCTGCTGCTAATCCAGCCTTTGGACTGTTCAAAATATTCCTATTATTCCTAATCAGTTGTGAAGTTGTTCTGATGTAAGGCAGCAGCAGCCCCAAAAAATGGAATTCAGTAATAACATCAATTTGATGTAAAAAGTATAAATGATATTTATAATATGGCGTTTGACCTTGAATGAATACTGATGGGGAAGAATCACAGAGTTAATTCAATTGCCCAAATTTTCCTTTTTAACCTGAAACTTCAAAGGGGAGGGGATTAGGTGTTAGGTATTACATGCTTAGTTTAGTTTAACTTAGTTTATCACTGCACCCCCTGCGAAGTCTGTGCTTGACATTTAGGCCATGAAATGCACTCTACACCTAATACAGAATAAAGGAATGCCTTTGGCTTTGTTACCCCAGGAATACATAACTGGAAAACCAGGATCAAACTGCATGTTTTACATTTTCCAGATGATGAAATGTACTCAGACCAAGAGAGTGCACTAGAAATGAACACTGGCATTTCTCAAAAGCTTGAGGAAAAGTGAGTGGGAAAAGAGAAGGAGAAAGTATAAAAAAAGGAATGAGATAACAGGAAAAAAAAAAACCCTGGATATAGTACAACAGTGAAATGCAAAGAAAGGCACCTTAAGTGGAAAGTATATGAAATGAGGAAAATGAAAATCACACAAAGAGGTAATTAGACTAAAAAAAAAAAGTAGTCCCTTTTTAGAGAACAGTAGAAGCTAGAACAATAGAAAATAGGAGTAGGAAAGCAAGGCATGGAAATCTCTTTTAAACAGAAATAAATTACAGTTCATGCATCTGTTGGGAGCATGTCGTGGGTTGAACCTGAGTTGATGGACAGATCTTTCAACTAGTAGCCCTTCTCGCAGTTTACATATTTAAGCCCTGCGGAGACACAGGAAGTGTCCTTTTGGTTGGAGCCTTCTTGCGGGGAGCGGGGGAATTTGGCACCGGGCTCCGTTCTTCGGAGCGGCCCCGGGCCTCCCCTCCCGGGGGCACGGGCCCCAGGTGCCTGCGGGAGAGCCCCCTCAGAGCCGCGGGCAGCTGAGGAACAGCCACTGCTGCATAGCCGAGACCTCCCGGAGCGGCTGCTGAGGAACCCCCCCACACGTGGCTGCGAAGATCCAGTGGGAGCTGATAGAACTTTTCTGCAACCAACTCAGCTTATATTGAACTGTAAAATAACATCAAGTAACGAGCAGCATAAAGGGAGCGAGGCTTTCTCCATCATAAAGCCCGAGCAGCGAAGATTATTCGTCATCATAGCATCCTCAGAGTCAGAGAGAAAGTGAAGCTGAAGAAGGCGGCGGGGAAAGGAGGGCGGAGTCGCGCCTTCTGCGCGTAGCTTAAACCTGCTCTTTGCAGACCGTGGTAAGGACTGTAATATCACAAACTGGTTTTCTCTTTAATCCATTTAAAGGCATGGGGGGATGAGAATTCTGTGTGCGGCCTGTGGGAGAAACAAAGGTGACCACGCCAGGTTACCCAGGAGCTGTGTGAGAGAGAAACTTTTTAAAATTTTCTGTAACGAAGAGAGCTGTTGTTTTCAGGCTGGAATTTTGTCTATCCTTAAACGAGAATACCCCATGTGTGGCGCATGGACAGAGTGGAAGAGACTGTGGTTTCTTTCCATGGGAGATATTTTTTATGGCAGCAGATTTCCGGGCGGGCTGTTGCTGGTGCAGTTTGGGAACCACGAGACGCAAAAGAGACCTCTATTTCCGTAAATAGTAGACAGACTTTTAAGAACTGGAAATGCTGACCAAGAATCATGCTTCGTTATCCTTTGTGTGAGTTGAATAAGAGGGGGGAGGTGCTGGGGAAAATGGGGTTTTAATTTCTTATTATTTCTTTTTACTCTTAACTTTGTTAGTAATAAACTTTTTTTCATGTTCTTTAAGTTTAAGCCTGCTTTGCATCTCTCCAAATCTCCTACCTCGCAGAAAATAAGAAACGCGAACTAAACCACTACATTAATTGGTGTTCCTGTCTGGTTTACGAACCAAACCCACTGCAGAGCATGGTCACACAGAAGTGGAAATGGAGGGCAGGTGAGATAGGGATGATCTTAAAGCCCTTCAAAGAAACTGAAAGATCACCTTTTGAAGCCTGTGGACTCATATGCACCCCGCTGAAATCAGTGGGTGCCACAGTAATGTATACACAAAAATATAGCAATAATTACCAGCAAACAGGAAAAATACAGCAATAATTACCAGCAAACAGAATTACATGCTATGTGAAGAGATGTGTTATGTTTCTCAAGTGATTAACCTGAATTATCAGCTAATTCCTTCCAGCTTCACAAAATAGATGGACCTATTAAGATCAAAAGAGGCAGCCCAGCTCCGTGACCACTGGGATCCCCCCCAGGCAGAGGGGAGCAGGAACAGCCTTGGCACCATGCTGCTCATTCCTCCAGGAACGAGTGAAGACCCAGGGACACAATCCAAGGCCATCTCACTTTCCATTAAAGGACACTCAAAGCATCCAGTGCCAGATCCTGAGCAGGTTCCTGTAACCCCGGTGGTATTCTATAACAATTAATTCGTTACTTGTACCTGGGTGCTGGCAAAATGCCCCACTATTTCCCACGGAATCCTGAATTTTCTGTGCGATTTCTACTGGTATAATTCTATTTTCAGTCCTTTTTCCTGCTGAAACACTGTTCTCTCAAAGTTTTTATTCATCACTTTTACATATGCCGTTCCTGATAGTTTTTGGCCAACAAGGGGTCTATGTTGCATTTATATAAATAAAATATTCATAATTCTCATCGGCAAAAGGCTTGGAATAAAATACAGTGTCTTTAAGTCCTGTCAATGAAATTCCCATTTTTAGTGTGTTTCCAGTCAATAGTGCTCTGTGTGGCACAAAAGTGGCACTGTCTCTTTGGTTCTGTTGCTTCCCAGATTTCCCTTTCTTCACACAGGAAAGAATTAAAAATATCCCCACTTTGTATGTCAACTTCCAAAGTGTGACCCTGACACACACTAAAGGCATGCAACAAAGTCTGATGCAAAAGACATAAAAATTCCCTGAGAATAGCTTCAGGTGACAATTTTAAGCAGAAAAATCCAAATTTTGAAACAGTCAGCTGAAGACCGACCATATCTAGAAGTGTATTTACATGATTAATTGTCTATAAACTCAGAATGATCAAGGTGGTTTGGCAGATTCCAGTTTATCCAAGTAACCACAGTGTACTTCCAATGCTAACCATAATTTATGTATGATTCCAAATTCCTGCCAGAGCTTTCTAACTCAATTCAGTTAGCTGAAACACACGTTTTGCCACCAAACTCTGGCTATTTAAACTGACAAGGCTGTTTTGGTTGCTGTTTTGTGAGACAGGCAGGGAGAACTTCCTGCAAGCACTTGGTGATCTTTAACTACCACATTAATGTCCCCAGCTGCAGTTTATCAGTGTGAAGGGGCGAAAACCACCCCAAAAGCGTGGACTGGAGAGTTATAATTGGCTTCTGAAAATAATAGAATATTCAGTCATGTAGTCAAATCCCACAGATTCTTTTCTTTCCCTTACTTTATTCCCTACATCTCTAACTTCGTTTCCATCACCTCCCTATCTCTTGCCTTCTTTAACCTTGTTTCTGCCGCTGATTTGGAAACCCTTAAACTGACACGAATTTGATGGCAACTATCCCTGTCCAGAGTCACAGGGATTTTCCCGCTCTGCTCGGGCTGTAATCTTTCGGGTGCAGGGGCCAGGGCTATTTTGGCTGTACAATGTCTAACATGTTTCGGTTGCTAGGTAAACAGCAAACTGTATACACAGCGCTGGGTGAGCCGTTCAGGAGACAAGTATAGTTATCTGGTGAGTCCTTTCTTCACCCGATCACATGGGAATGACTGTGCCACTTATGAGATACGACTTTCACTGTCTCGCTTTGTTGCTCAGGTGAAAGCAAGAGGAGAATTTGACCTTTATGTTTGATGTTGGCCTCCCGAACCGCTCGCACGTGGGGGCAGTGGCGCGCCCGTGTGTGGGTGTGACCCCCGGCTCGGCGCTGCTCTCAGAACCCGCTCCGAGCGCTGGGGAAAGCAAGCACAAGGAATGCAAAGAGTGCAAATATTGTCCCTAACACTGCTGTACACGCCAGGAGGGCACCCCAGCTCCCGCGCCGTGACAGAGCGGAGGGAAGCTCCCTGTGCGCTCCATGCGCTCTCACATGGGCTCGGAGGGGAAACAAGCACACAGCAAACGCTGCGGGCATTGCACCGGGGGCAGCGGGAGGGGAGCGCCGGGGCCCAGCCCGGCAGCCCCACTGTTTCCACAGCCACGCTCCGGGGCCAGCCCTCGCCTCCCCCGGTGCTCGCTGCCGGCCGAGCCGCGCCGCCGGGCGGGACCCCCGCGTTAACAGCGGAGCGGAGCGGATCGTGCCTCCCCCCACCCCCGGGGGGCTCCCGCCTCCTCCCGGGCTCCCCGCGCCGCTGCCGCCCCCGCGCAGCGCCGCGGAGCCCGCGGGGGCGGTGGCGCTGCCNCGGCTGTGCTCTGCCCGCAGCCCGATGACTCTAAACCGCGGGGACAAGCGGCGCGGCAGCACGCCGTTCGCGGCGCAGCAGCACCTGCACCGCCGCAGCATGCCCGTGGACGAGCGCGACCTGCGGCCGCTGCCGCCCGACGAGCTGTCGGGCTTGGTGCGCTGCACCTCGTACAGCCCCGGCGGCGCGCACCGCCAGAGCTGGGCCTCCGACTCCTCCGACTCCGTCACCTCCTCGGGCAGCGACTCCGACGGCAGCCTCTACAAGGTGATCTTGCTGGGCGAGCACGGCGTCGGCAAGACCAGCCTGGCGCGCATCTTCGGCGGCGTGGAGGACTGCGCGGACGCGGAAGAGACCGGTGAGGGCGCGGGGCACAGCAGGGCTCGGAGGTGCCGGGGACCCCCGGCTCGGAGCCTCCCCTACGGCCACCCCATCCCAGGCCACCGGCAGGGATGGAGGAGAATAGCTTCTGTTTCTGAACTCTTTTTTTTTTCCTGTAATTTTCCGTAGGAAATACATACGACAGATCAATTATAGTTGATGGAGAAGAAGCGTCTGTCGTGGTGTTTGATATATGGGAGCAGGTACTTACAGCTTTTTCCTTATGCTTTCGCTTTATGGCTTGGTCTGTATTTTTCTTTAAAAAAAAAGTAAAAATGGAGCAACTATGCCTGTTTCTTCAATCAGATAAGTGACATTAAAAACGTAGAATTCATGCTGCCATTTGTTCTCTCTGCAATTAATTTCTTGTAGCTAGGCAGGCTGTTTAAAACCCTGAATAGAGCTGAGTGAGACTTTCTTAATGCTCTGAATAATCAGTATCTTACATGAGCAGCCAAGGAAATTACTGTAAAATTAGAGATTGTCAATCTGATCAATGCAGACCTGATATTATTTCTGGAAACAAGAGATTTCTTCTTTTTGTGTTTTAAATAACAAAATCTTTGAATTTTTGGGGATATTGGCTTACTTTTACTGACTTTCTATGATAAAGCTAAGAAAAGTATCTTTAAGGTGCTTACGGCAAAAATCATTACTCAGTGTTGAATAGATGTTTCAGCACAATAAATCTTATTTCTTGTCTGTTGTTTCAGGATGACAGCCAGTGGCTCCAGAACCACTGCATGAAAATGGGAGATGCCTATATTATTGTATACTCGGTGACAGACAAAGTTAGTTTTGAAAAGGCTTCTGAGCTAAGGATCCAGCTGAGAAGAGCAAGGCAGACAGAAGACATTCCTATCATCCTTGTGGGAAATAAAAGTGACCTGGTCAGGTCCCGGGAAGTCTCAGTTGATGGTAAGAGACACTATGAATTTTGCAAGTGCTGTCTAAAGTAGTAGCAAAGACTATGCAGGATCATGGCCAGTAGGATTGGTCTGGGTTTGATGTAGAAAAATGCATGATTTGAGGTACACTGGGGAAATGGAGCCAGCTGGTTCATGCTGAGGGATTTTGTACCACAGAAAACCCTGGACATGGTGACGTGGGAAGATGTGTGGCTGCACAGAGCTCTGAGCTGCAGTGGGAGAGAAAACTGCATCAGAGTTCAGCTTTAGCACAGGGTTTTGTGTAGGACTGTTAAAGCCAGGCTTTAACATGGTACGTGTGCAGCAGCATTTGCTGGGCTCGGGGTGTGACAGTCTGAGCTGTGCTCTTTTAGGGACAGTGCCACGTCAGCCACAGAGTCCAGGCAGCCGTAGGAAAGGGGGTCCTATACAGCCTGTGCAACCCTTTATTCTGGAGGTGACTTTGGGCCAAGCTGGTGGGACCAGGCTCACACAACTCAAAAGTCTTTTTGTGTATCTTCTCCAGTTGTGATCAGTGAGAATCCTCTCAGCCAGTTCCAGCTGGCATTTAGGTACCTAGAGCACAGGAACCACTGCAAACACTGCTATACTGATTCTGCTTATTTAAACATTTTGTGAGGCTTTTTGTTTGGTTGGGTTTTGTTTTGGTTTGGGTTTTTTTTGATTGTTTTCCACTGGAAGGAATACTCTGAAATACTGATGCCTTGATGATGAACCATCTCTCCCTCTCTTGGTTTTCCATGCTCCCAGTGTTAAATTCAGAAAATTGGCACAGAAAATTGACTGGAGTTCATCAGGAGACTATTACTTTTTTCAGGCTGGGGCAGGGCAGTGTTGACCTGTCCTAGTTATGACATCCATACTTTCCTCAGGTTTACAACTCTGCCATTATTTACCGCAGCTGACTGTGGAAATTTGTGCTGCAGGGATGTTCCAGGGTTAAGTGCTTATGTCCAGAACACTGAACATGGTGTATTTCAAATGCAGCCCTGGTCAGATCCAGTGGTGCACAGCTTTGTGACCTCTACCAATGTGTTCAATGACCTGACCTTGTGGCCTGTATCAGGTCCATTTCTGTTTGTTAGTGTGGAAAACTCACGAGTTACAGCAAGGCAAAGGTGCGGAATTGTTCAACAGCTTCCAGAATAAACCCCATTTCTTTCTGTACCTCACACTGTTCCCTATCAAACAGCAAGCATGCTTCCAGGGGCCTCTCCTAAATCAGTTTTAGCTCTTAAACAGTACAGGGACAGTTTGGCTGAAGGACTTTACTGCCATATATTCAGTTCCATTGATCAAATGAGATTTCTGACCATACCCCAACAAAACCGGGAAGAGTAAGGGGGCAAAACTGTGAGAGCAAGTTTGGGTTTTCCTATTTTGCAGTAGAGTTCTTTCACAACACTGAAGCGAAGGCACTTCCCTTACTTAAAGCCAATTTTTGTTTTGTTTTTCTGCCAGTGTGTATGAAGAGAAAATGTCCATCTCCACTCATCTTCCTTTTTGTCTTTCCATGCAGAAGGCCGGGCCTGTGCTGTTGTGTTTGACTGCAAGTTCATCGAGACCTCAGCTGCTCTGCACCACAACGTGAAGGACCTGTTTGAGGGGATCGTGCGACAGATCCGGCTGCGCAAGGACAGCAAGGAGGACAATGCCCGCAGGATGGCCAACACCAAGAGGAGAGAGAGCATCAGCAAAAAGGCCAAGCGATTCCTCGGCAGAATTGTGGCAAAGAACAATAAGAAGATGGCTTTTAAAGCAAAATCAAAGTCTTGCCACGACTTATCTGTGCTATAGGAGCTTTCAGCAAGGCCAGGTGTTGCACATGGGATGAACAAGCACCTGGCTGATCAGAGAAGTGTGTAGATGATCCTCGTGGTGATAACAGCAATGACTTTTCCATTGAGACTCTCGTTAATGCCTTAAGGTGCTCAAGCAAGTCTGGAAGTTACACTACAGTGCTTCATTGATAAATGGTTTAAGTTTCAATGTGTGCAAGTAAATGAACTAACTTGAAATATGAGGCTTGACATGCCCACTGTGTACATATGTTCTATATCTTCTTGTCTTGTGGATACCAGAGATGCAAAGATAAGAAAGAATGATAACTATCACAACAGACTTGTCTCGTTTGCAGAGCAAAAGTTAAACTTGTACGCAGGCTCGTACACTCTTTTTAGTATAAAGCAAGCAATGATAAATCTTTTTAAACTTAAATGTGGGGAGGGGGAGTAGAACCACAGTAGAATGGGAGAAAACAAATTATATATATATTTAAATACAGAACAGATATCATTTTATGAAGTTAATTTGCACTTCCATTAACTGTTATTCTATTAATTGGTTACTTGTTTACATGCAGATTTTATAATAAAATATTATTTCCCATTATAATGAACTGTGCTTTTCTCATAATGTGGATGGAGAATGAGAGAGCAGTATTTTTATACTGACCTTTTTCCACTGTACAAAATGTTACACACAGACTGAAGATCTACATGTGATAAAGTTCTGGAACAAGGTGAATCAGGAAAATCCTGTTCTAATACTGAGCTAAATCCTAATTTTCTTTAACAGAGAGTTTCTTTAAGAAGTAAACCCTGCTTTTATGAACACTCTACTTCAACAGCCGTTTTTGGGAAGGGAGGCCCTGACCCTTCATATTATTGTTCATCCTCAACCTGGTTCTCATCAGCTCTGGCAGGAACAGGGCTTTATATACTCCCTTTAGTTAGATTTATGTCTTTTGTTTATACTGATAAATCAAGCCCTGTAATGTTTGAAGTCCTCTCCTGGCTTGAAGGTCTTGTGTTGCAGCCAGTAAGAAAATTCAAGAGATTGTTTTTTTTCTTTTTTGGCAGCAGTATAATTGTCCAATCTACTCCCACTCCTGTAGATACTGTCCAGTGCGTTCAAGAAGTCCCAAGCAGCCTGGCAAGGGTGTTTGAAGGAGTTGTAGGATTCAGTGGCCTTCAGTGCTGTCAAAGTTTTCATGGCAATTTAGTGTGTTATAACCCATGTTTTTCCATGAGTTTTCCCTATTTGCTATTAATGAAGTTAAAACCAAACATGTTGCAGTGCAAGAACTGGGGACTTACGGCATTTTCTTTATAAATTCCTCTTCATAGCATACATCCTCTTAAAAGTAATCCATAAACTCAGTTCTGACACACACTCCTCTGCCTCTTTCCACTTTCCTTGCCTGATTCCAGTTCATTAGAGATTATTCCAGCTGCCTGAGAGCCCAGTTTGTCCATGGTTTTAGAGGGGCTGAGCTTTCCCAAAGCTCTGGGAGGCTGCCTCAAGTCTCACACCTTACACTGGGCTTCCAGAGCTCAGGCAAACAACTCTCCATGGAGCTATCCCAGTGCTCGGGCACTCGTCAGGGAACAGTGCAGGAATTCACACAGGGAATGCAAGAATTAGCAAATTAGCATCTCCTGCTGCGCTGCTGGTGGGCCTGGCTGGGTACGAGCCCAGTTTAGCTTGTGTTGCTGCTAACAGGTCACATTTCTTATGACAAGTGTTGCCTTTGTGTTCTGGGTGGTCTGAAGTGAATGATTCTGTCCTGCAGTCAAAGCTCACATTTACCTGAGCAGACATTTTAATTGGATTTGGCTTTTTTTCCCCACTAGCCTTGCTTCCTGGCAAGCTATTTTCTGTTATATATCTATTATTATCTATTATATATTTATTATTATCCATTATGGGACGTCTGACCACTGTCAGAGTATGGCACCAGGCATCTCTGTACATGGAAGTTTTTAATGTCAACACCAAAGCAATTGCTTTAATCCTGAAAATTCTACAGCAAGAGTGTCCAAGTGTCCATAAATTTGGCACATCCCTATTCAGGTACATGCCAAGGTTAATGACAAAACTACATTGTGTTCCCTGTTGGCAAAGCCTTGGACTTCTGGTTGCCCTTTGCTTTCACAATGACCAGGAGAGGACTGACCTGTCTGATTGATTTATGAGGTGAAATCCTGTCCATGATTAATACAAGGAATGAGATGCACACACCAAGTGTAAGATTGGACACTTCACGAAGTGACAATGACATGTTGCATCAAAGCCTCTTCAAGATTGTGGTTACCAGCTGTGGTTTTTGCACACTGACATGTAAATCAGATGTTTTACTGCTCATGGACTCAAAGGTCAGTTTTGGGCAATTCTTAAGCCTAAGATATTTCTGAGGAGCTCTAGCATGCTCCTAGTGGCTCATTTAAATCGAAAACAATTTGTATTTTGGAAGTATATCATATAGGACACTGAGACAATAAACTGTGAGTCACTCTAAAGAAACATGGGCTAATCTAGAACGTTTTCTATCAGGTAGTATTGTACAATAAAATACTCATTCAAATCCTCATTATGTAATTTTTTTCATTCATTTGTTTGTACAGGTAGTTCCGCTATGGCTCTTGAGAAGGGGAAGGTTTGTTGTTATTGCAGCTCTGACAATAATCTGCTCTAGACCAAGATCATATTCTATGCTCTAGAAGTATTATCATGAGTATTGTTTTGCAGAGATTTTGAAGCTCCTGGAAGATATTCTACACAGAAAAAAAATAATTTATTGGATGTAATTTAGTGGAATTTCCAAGCAGACATTTGGAAGTACATGTGCAGCACTAGATAAAAATCAGTTACAGGCTGACAAATGTCTCTAAAAATCAACTTTCTTCAAAAGGTTATCTGTATCCTCAAACACTTGAAAGTCATCTATAAGTTTTTGTAATTTGAGATGTTTTACTGGTGTGGTTATTCATATCATTAGTGTCATTAGTGGGGTGAATCTATCATGAAAAATAGTGAGTCCCAGACAGCAACATTTTCTCTAATTGTTACCAAAGTAGAACAGAGTATAAGGGGTAAAGTCTGAGTTTTCTTATTTTTTGCCAGTGCACATCAGTTTTAAATTGGAGAGACAGTTCACACCGTCATATAATCTTTACTGCTTTCTCTGCTGCTGCCAGCTGAAGTTCCTACGACTGCTAATTGTGGTGGTGGATTCTGTGTTGGCACAAATCCACTTGGAACAGCCAGTTATTAACAACCACAGTGCAAGGAAGTTGCTTTTTATATGTGCCACATGTGCTAGGAAAACAAATCAAACCCTCTGTGCTTGCTGTGCATAACTAGACTCTGTACATTTTTCACCATGTGAGAAATGTAAAAAATATCATTCCTCCACCTGCCAAAACCACGAAGCATAAAATCGTGTCACATAAATATAGACGAAATGTTATCTGCTGGGGAAGACTTGGCATCACCAAAAATGAAGTTTTACTCAGATGCATTTTCTCAAAATAGGAATAGAAAAACCAGAGCATGATCTACATAGTAACATTGCATAACATCACCATTCCTCACTGAGAAGGGAAACACAGTGAGTTGACAGTGATTAAGAATGCAGTGTATGACAGAAAACTGGTAAGAGGTAGTCTAAAAAAAGTGAGTTAATGCTCACTTATATTTACTTCAGTGCTCTTAATTTTATTAAAAGACAGTACAGGTTTAATTTCAAGTACATCACAAAGACCTGAATGAATCTGCTGTTGCAATTAAAAGAGATGCCTGCGCTTTCCAGTGGGGTTCTTTAATTTGTAATTTACCACAAGACCTCTGGCATTGTAATGGACACCCTGACTCCCTCTCTGCACAGCAGAGCATCTGAACACCAGTATTACTGAAGATATGAATCTCTAAAAATTGAAATAGTAAATGACATCAACTGTCCTTGTGCTCTATGCCATGGATGTTGAACAGAGAAGTAAAAGATAAAAGAGAGAACAAATTCCAATCTCGTGTCTGCAAATAATATTTTTGTAGCCCACTGTTCAGAATTCAAGAGGGAACAACATAGTTTAACTTAAAAATGTACTAAGGATTCTAGCACTAGAAGGTATGGAGCAGGCTAAAAATGTTATTTCACCAACAAAATAGCATCAGTTATGTACCACAAAAATGTTCTGCCCAGTGGGCAAAATGGCATTTGTATGTCTTAAAGACTTTCCTCTCTCACGCTGACTTCTCCCCCTCCCCTTTTTCCTATTTATAAATGTGCTGCTGAATGAATCATTGGAAACCAATTAGGAGCCTAGAGATCTTTTTTTTCCCTAATAACTCCCATATTTATCACGGGAAATGAAAAAAAATTAATCTGAACTACAGTTTAGTGCTCAGAGACAGAGATCAATAGAATATGTTTGAAAATATTAATTTTCTCACCCCCCTAAAAAAGCTTCGTTATGTTCTTAAAGAGGGTTGGAGAAAGGAAAGGATTTGGACCACAAGCGCTCCTGCTCAGAATAGTTTAGTCAGACCCAGGAAAAATCTCCTCAGCTTGTTCCTGGCAGTAAGTCCAACTTCCATCAGCCTTATTATATTAGCATAAATAATTATGGCACTGTTAAGCTTGCAGTCCTGCTGAAGGCCGTGACCCTTTCTTTGGGAATGACAGTTCTCAGTTCAGTAGATGCCTTGGCAGAGCAATAGTGATTTTTGTCACGTCTAAATTGGATTATTGTAATGCCTTCTGCTTAACAAAGAGCTTCCAGGAGCTGCAGGCGGTAGGAAATGCAGCCCTGTAAATGGAGCTGGCTGTGGCAAAGGAGCACAGCACTTCTGTGGGCAGGTCTGGCCTCCCACACTTCTCAGCTGAAGTGATGACCTTGGAAAGGCTGGAAATGGCATTGGACAGCACTGGTGTCAAAAATGCCTCCCTTTGTTGCATGTCTCAGCTGGCTACAAGGCTTGCTGGACACCCTATGAAGTCACAGGCATTGCCTGAATTTGGAGAGCTCCACAAGAGCAAACTCTGCATTTCTAATGGCGGGGGCTCAGCTCTTTGCAGGTGTTGGGCCACCACAGCTGAGAGCATTTGACACTGCACTGGGACCTGCAGGAGGTCCTGTCCTGCTCATTCCTCCTGCAGGTCAGGGATGCCTGGCTGGACTCACACAGGGAGATTTAAATCCATGTATTTCCTTCCAGGCCTGCCACTGGAATTGAGAGAGGAGAGTCCTCCACTCCCCTCAACGAAAACAATAATGGAGCTGTGGGTATCAGCCAGGTGCTGAACAACTTTCATGTTGGAATCCAAGGCACGCCTCTGGCTGCCGTGGGAGGTCAGGGCATGCCTTGGGCTGTCCTGGGTGGTCAGCAGCCCTGGCAAGGGGGTCCCAGACCCTGGTAAAAAGCTCAGAATAACACTATCTTTGACCTTAGCCCGTGGGAAAAGTTACCAACACTGCAAGAATCAGTGCAAACCACGAGAGTGTAAAAATGAGTAGTAGTTTAGTATTTTACAAGGTAAAAAAGTAGATTTTAGGATTTTTAATGTGAGGATGAAGGGTTTAAGATGGAGGATTTTGGGCGTTGCCCTGTTCTCCTTCTTCTCCATCTTCTCTGGTGGTGGTAGCACAAAATGGTTGGTAGGATGAAAAAGAGGTAGAAATTACGTGTCTAGAATAGGTGAAAATTAATTGGTATAAAATAGTAAATAATAAATGCATTGTGAAGAATGGTTGGATCTTGGAAAGGGTACAAAAAGGACAGGGACAGCCCAAGACTGGGCAGTCCCCGCTTGGTTTTGGCTGGCATCAGACTTGCAGCCGGAGCTTAGAACAAATTAGAGATAAGAAGAAAAAAACATCTTGAAACAGCATCTGCAGGCGTCTCTCATCTGTTCAGGCTCGAGGTAAAACTTCCCAGAGGTGAAGATAAGAACCAGCATTTGTGTGGAGAGCTGAACTCCCACGCTTTCTCACAGATTTTTCAGCTTTGGGTATCTCAGTTGTGGGGCACCTTTGTCACATGTTTTTCATGTCAGCTGCAGCTTTATGTCTGCAGCCTCCATGGTAACACATTGTCACCTTTGCGCTGCTCTGCTGCTGCACGACTGACTGGGAGTCACCAGCTGTGATACCAACCTGGGCCCTCAGCTCACTGCTTTACATAATATTGTCTGGGTAAAAATGTCAGATTTTGCTGCACTTAAGTCCCTGATTAAGGCAGCATGGCAAATTAAATTACTCTCTTCCTGAATGTCAGGGCTATGGTTGAATTTGCAAGGCAAAGGGAAGATTTTCAGCTAATCTGTGTATGGAGAATACAAAGAAAAACTTATGGAATCCAATAGCTGCCTCTTGTTTTTACCCTGTAGCCATTTTTTCAATGGAAATAGTTTGGCTATTGAATATTGTTGTGTACGTGCTTCTGCCCTCTCACTACTCATGAATTCTTGGATCTCTATCCTTCCTGCCCAGTCTCATATGGAAAATTTTCTTAGAAGTCTGACACATGAGATCTCAGGGAAAACAAGTAAGGTGAAAGATACAAGCAATTGGAAAGTTTCCATGATTTTGAAAGGCACTAATAAAAGCATTTTATTCAACAAATCAACGTTTCTGTGCAGGGTTTACAACTCACAGTCTACAGCACTTTGGTAGCCCCTTAAAGTAAAAAAATTTCTATGTTATGGAAAACACAGAACTCATTAGTCTTCATCAATAATAAATATTTTCTGTGTCTGTCTTGATACTCTGCAGCAGATCTAAGTCTGTAATAAACCACATAGAGGTAGAGAAAATGGAAACTACAAGACCAGGCTGTTCCAATTTACCTTTTTGTCGTTACCAATAACAAGCTTTCACTTGTGCAAATAAAGACCCTCAATTCATATGTATGATAAATATACAACAAATGCATTTGCATGTGGTCATTTAATGCTGAACTGTTTTTCTTCCTTTTTTCTTCTTAGGTAATAATTAAAAAAATAACACTGGAGGTCTAAGTTATAGCATGGAAGTAAATAAGCATGAAAATAAGGCAGCAGACAGCAAATAATGCCTCCTGCACATCTGTCTCATATTCAGTGTCAGGTTTTCAAGACCCTGCAGAGCTGAGAGACCCCGCATTCTGCACAACATTTATCCAAAGGCTGAGCTGGTCGAGTACCACAGCAAAACTCCTGAACAGCCAAGTCCTCAAGCACGAAGATTTAGGCTGTGACTAATCACTGCTGTACCTTCTACCTTCCCAGGGATTTCATTGGCAGAATGTCCAGCTCTGTTCAGAAGGATTTCAGGGGTTCTGGAAAACAGTACATTATCTTCTATAAACATAGTCAAAACCAAAAAGGTGTTAGGGGCCTTTTAATGAACTGTTTTATACTCAGCCTTCAGAAAATTAGTAGTAAATTAAATTCTTAGTTAAATTTTACAGATCCTGGCTTGGTTAGTAATTGGTTCATTTTTGATTACACAGTAAATAATTAACGAACAAATCTTTATTATTTCAGTCCCCAGGTAATGCTCTGCCCTTCAAGGGTAAGATGGATTAAGAGCATTGCGTTTTAACCACAGAAACTGTGAATTGGCTGACTTTCTCCTTTTTGCTGCCTTGGATTGTGACCCCTTTAAACTCAACCTGCTCTCACCTGTCCCCCCTCCAGTGTGAGTGAGGGATCTCCAGACTTTGAAGTGAGCCCTGCAGTCAAGTGCTTTTCCTGTTTTTCTGCTTTTACTTTTCTTTTTGAATGACTACTGCTACTGCAGTATTCATCTGAGGATTCTGATGTAGAGCAGATGTCAAGTCCAAAAGAACAAACTGCAGGCAAATTTTGACAGGAGTTTGGATGTTGTGAATATTGTAAAGGCAAATTAGTGTTTTGAGTGGTAACTTCAGGTCATCCTTGGCTGGACAAAGACTTTTAATACTCTCCTCATTAATAAATGTTTTGTCAGTACGAAAAGTATGTCAATATTTTGTGAGTTTGTTTTAAGAGCTTTTAAGCATTCAGTTTTGTGCTGAGTGGGGTAAGTTTAGTGGCAAGTATCAAAAATAAAGTTATTTCTCTGAAATCATACTTATTTTACATTGAGTTTTCTAGGATTTTTAATTTGGGTGTCACAGTCAGACTGACTCTGTGTTGGCACTCACTGGAGTCACACAAAAGACAGAGAGAAAAGGAAAGAATTGGTGTGAATTCTGTGTGCAGCTTGATATTCCCTTCATGGGAAGGGCTGGAGGGTTTGTGATGCAAACCAGCCCTGAATTCCCTGCTGGAGCTGCAGCTGGAGGATGCAATGGATCACCAGGCTGCAGGAATCCTGCAGGTCCAGGTGCACTGGGCACGCTGGGTCACCCCTGCTGCCAGCTGCTCCCTGCCCAAACTCCACAGCCAAATCCAGGGGTTCCTGGGCTGAAGCAGAAAAAGGAAGGACAACCAGAGGAGGAATAAAAGCATCACTTGCACTGATTCCTGGTCTCTGAGCTGCTTCAAGAGGAAGCACAAGGATTGCTGACTTCAACAAGGACCTGTGCCTGAAGAAGACCGAGTGAAAAGTCTCCAAAGTGCTCAAGGAGGAGTTTGCTCTTCCATGCCATGGTGGGAAACTTCCTGCACCTCAAAGCATCACCTCCACTCTTCCTATTCTCCCCTCCCTGCTTCCCCCCCGAAAGCTATTTTTAATTCACTGATTGTAAAGCTTTGTTTCCCAACAGCAGGATAGAGGTTTAATTAAAACTCCACCTGGTACTAACATAATCCAGCAAAATCCATCCATTTCAGGAAATAAATCCTTGATGAGGTTGGTTAACCCAAGCAATGCAGTTTTCTGCACTCTTCCTTGAATTGTGCTGTATTTCTGTGAGAAAAACTGCCGAAACCATTCGAATCTCTGAAATGTTCTACGTGACATTGGAAATGCATATTAAGGTCACTTGGTGAATAATGGACAGAAAACATTAACTGCATTTCAATGCTTTTTGTAATTTCCATGAGGATGAACAGCAAGGAAATCCCAGGCTGAAATTCCCAATACTCCTATCCCTATCCGGATGTCAGAGAAGGAAGAGCACCTCTCTCGTTAAATGTACACACAGCTTTTTAATTCCTTATTCAACTCAGAACTATTTAAGCAAATGATGTTATCAGGATCACAGGACAGACCCTGCTCTTTCTGGAGAGTCAGCAGATCCAGGCCCTGCTGCTGGAAACACCAACCCCTGCATCCTGTCAGCAGGGTACGTTGTGTGTGTAAAACTGAATGAATATTTCAAAGGCTGTTGGCTTAGAATTGTGTTATTGCTACACTATGGGAAAAACAAAAATAGAATTGGGCATTGTGAGAGTGTCTGCATCACCTCGTGTAAATGAGTGGTATTTTTGCCTTTTGAAAACAAAATAACTGCAGGGAAATTTCTGTGAGACACAACCACACTGAGGCAAAGGCGTGAGCAAGCAAAGAGCATTCTCAAAACTGATCAAAACCAAAGCCAAACAATCCTTCCACTGA
Source organism: Falcunculus frontatus (assembly GCA_013398115.1). Classification (NCBI taxonomy): domain Eukaryota; kingdom Metazoa; phylum Chordata; class Aves; order Passeriformes; genus Falcunculus; species Falcunculus frontatus. The sequence continues at coordinate 359,450 of VZRV01006519.1, forward strand.
TGAGGAACATTGTGAGCTTAAAGGTGAATGTTACATTCTTTCCCTTATCTTTCATGATTCAGACCCATTCCAATTTAGTTGAACAAGGGCATCTTGGAAAATGGATGGTTCCGGATCCAGCAGCTTTAGCTTCCAGAATCACTGGCTGATGAGATTCCTCCACTTCTCTAATGCAAACAGAGAATATTCTGGGGGGTCTTCCTGAGGCTGGGAATAGCAAAAAAGCTGGATGTCTCCAAAAACTGAGTGGAAGGACAAGGGTTTCCTGCCGAGCCCAGCAAACACGATGTGTTAAACACCACCCTGGTGAAGACACTGAGCTTTCCCTCAGACCCGACTGTAGCTGCATTTCCTGTCAGTAAAGATGCAAAATAAGAGCACGAATGGGAAAAATACTTTTATTTTCAAGTGTATTTTGGACAAAATGTGCACAGAAAGAATTTGAAACCTGTACCTCATGTTACATGTTTCACACAGGAATGTTTTGACAGATGGATGCATTCAGACAGAGAAATTAAGAAAATGAACCCAGTAAAGGTTTCCTGATTATTTTTGTTTCCAGCATCTCGAATATTTGAATGACTAAATGCAAAAGTATGTTTCTATGTCTGGGAGGCAATTAACAACAACAAAACTGTGAACAGGTCTTTCACTTTATTTGATTAAAAATAGAGCAGAGGTCAGAGTCCTACAAAGACAAATGCTTCCACCACACTTTCTGCTGCAGAAGAGCTTTGTTGAGTTCAGAGGAACAGCTTTAATCTAAGAAATTAAACATCTGCTGGGGATTTTGAGGAGCTGACCTGCTCCAGCTCTCTCTCCACCACCTCATTGCCAGCAGGAGCATGTCCTGCTCCCCAGACCCCTGGCTGACCCAGCTCAAGGCTCAGGACTTAAAGCAGGGCTGAAATACAACCGGGATGCTCCTCACTGAGAGGTGCCATCCTTATTTGTGAACAACGTTTTAAAGATGCTCAGCACTGTCTCAAAGCTCTCCCATCACAGCTCATCCCATCTCAGCTTTCACTGCTGAGTGCTCTCCTGCACAGGCTGGTGTGTGCTAAAGAATGGATCAGAACTGAAACTGATGGGCAGCTTTACCAAAGGTAACTTTATTATTGCTCCTTCCCTGATTTGCTGGCATTTGGCCTTGTGCTTGATGCCACTTGAGTAAAATTCGAAGTAATTTGTGCACGTGTACTTGCAGAGCTGCTGCTCTCATGACTGACCAGGACATCCACTGTGCCATTGCTCTTCTTTTTGTGCAAACCAATATTTTTGTCTCGGAATAATTTATTTAAAAGACATCAGGATAATACTGACAAATTAAAATAGTGTCCAATATTTGCATAAAAACAGGAGAAATCAAAAGCATTCATCCACCGTTGGATTTTGTGGCTTTATATCATGGGAATGGTCAATTAAGTTTAGTAAATTCTTTTAATTTAGTTTATACCAGGGATGCAATTAAGCCAGTTTTCTGACACTGAGCCAGACAATAGGCACAGCTGGCTTTAAAAATTATTTTTCCACATACTGTTCATTTACCATTCACTTTCAGTAAACATAAGCATTTCCACACCACTCTAACAATCATCCACTTAATTTTAATGAATAGTATTCACCATAAATATTCTTCTTTAATGTCCCACTCTGATCAAATTTCTACTTCCAATTTTCTGGTATAAATGAGCTTTTATTTCATCCCAAATCTCCTTCCCTTTCCCAGGGCTATTTAACTATCAGGCTCCAGGTGTGTGGCTGGTGCCAACAGAACCATCATCAGCCTCACTTATGGAAAAATGTTACAGTGGAGTCCCAGCACAGCACCAAGGGCACTGATGAGCTCAGCCCCTCTCTAATGAGCAGGTGCCAGCTGAGATCCCTGATAAATGCCTCCCCCTGGCAGACATGTTTGAGGCTGCTGAAGGGTGATTGCTTTTTTTAGTTGAAACTCTGAGTCTTAAAAAGAAACAACATTTTATTTGTAGCTGTAAATGAAAAAATAACCCAGAGCCACGGTAGGTTAGAGTTAGGCCTTTTAGAAAGAAGTCAGCATTTCTTTCCTTTACTCTTTCTTTTGACTGAAGGGTACAAGAGTAAATTTGTATGAGCATGGTTTCCACTGGAGATGTGTGCACAGTAGGATACCTACTGCCAGGGGAATAAGCATGAATCCTCCCTATTTCTTGTTTAGGTGCTGTATATTCCTGGTTAATTTATTATTTCATAGGGGTCACTGTATGTATTTTAATAACATTTTAACGTATTGTTTGCATCTTACTCCATTAATATATTTTGAATGGTTTTGGGGTTTTTTTTCAGTTATTTCTAAGCAAATCAGAAGATTAAAATAGGGTAATGCAGTTTTCCAGCTGTGTTCTTTTGTTTCCTTTTAGGGTGTCTAAAACAACATTTACTGCCCCCTTATTGATCATTTCCTTTCCACACCTGAAAATAGAAGCAGTTTGTTTCTATTAATAACTTTGTTGTGACATATACCTTAGGGCTCCATGGAGTAGATATTGTAGGACTCCACATGGAGCATAAAATCAAACAATCACAAAATCCCAGAAAGGTTTCTGTTGGAAGGGGCCTTAAACCCCATCCATTCCCCCCCCTGCCATGGCAGGGACACCTTCCACTGTCCCAGGCTGCTCCAAGCCCCAATGGCCAACCTGGCCTTGGACACTGCCAGGGATCCAGGGGCAGCCACAGCTTCTCTGGGCACCCTGTGCCAGGGCCTCCCCACCCTCCAAGGGAGGAATTTCAGCAGAAGTCCCTGTTAAGAGAAGTAGTAGAATATTGTAATAGGTGTGCTCTGGTCACTGACAAAAACTAAACCAGCATTCATTTTTTCAACTTATTTTATCAGCATTCAATAAGGAAATAAGCTTTTAGTGCTGAGTACAGATTTATGATCCCAGCTATGCTCCATCCTAAAGATGGAAAGTCCTTTCCAATAAAAAAATCTACTACAGGGCCGTCATCCTCCTGTGAGTAGTTGCCTTACTCATGTGCCTAAAACTGGATGTCTACTCAAGAAAGTGGGTGAATCATGGCCTAAATCAAGAGTTATTCTACTGGATTGAACTCACACTGCTGTAAGATCAGAATAGAATATAGAGGGACCCCTTCTGTACTTATTTTTTTTATTTTCATGCAAAGTGAGTCTCAAGCAGCAAGGAGAGCAGAGGACTGGAATGAGGTGCCAACTGCGTGTAGATAAATGAGGTGCAGTGGAAGGGAGGCCTGGGTATGTTGTGCCTCATCTGGAGGCAATCTCTGTGGGAAATCCCATTTTGCAGGTTGCCCCTCTCTCTTCTCACCCCACTGCCAGCCAGGCTCACGCATGGCAAGGCTGCAGTTTCTCAGCACTGCCACGTAATGCTGACTGATCCACATTGGTGACAGCAGGGAAAGAGCAGGGACAAGTTTAGTTCCAGGCTCTCTGAACAAACTCAGGTCTCAGCAAGGGCCAGCTAAACCCAGATATTCAGAAATTTAGGGTGAGCAGACAAGACACAACCTCACAGTAATAATAATAATAATGGGATATTTGGATCATAACACTGGGATCTAAGAGGAACAGGGGACCAAAAGAGTCCTTTGTACCACAGATACTATTCCAGGATCATAAAAAGTGTGAGTTGGTTTTGTCCCTGAAGTACACAATGAACCTGCTCTGGGAGTTTTACCCATGAACAGAAACCTGCCTATGATTGGGATTGTTATAAGCTTATAACACTGCTATCCACAGCCCGCTTATTATTGCATTTGTTCCATAATTAGATATAAAAGGGTGCAGGATGACAAAGGCAACAATCCAGTAAAGCAGAAAAGTATGAAAATAAGGTGATAACACTGTAGGAGATGGTAACAAAGACTTACAAACACTCAGATAAATCTCACAGCCGTGCACTGACAGAATATTGAACCACAGCCACTCTCCTCGTTTTCAGGAGTGAGTTTGTGCTTTGTCTCACTTGGATACCACGCTTCCCAACTGGGGGAGATTCATCCCAGGAAACGTCACTCCTATTTCTCATAGCACTGACGTCTGTCTGCGTGGTGACATCAGCACCAAAGGACTTAATTTCCTTGCTCTTCACACCTTCTAGATATCACAGAAAGATTTCCAGCACTCCTGTGAGGAAAGAGTCATAGGAGCAGCCGTAATAATTCAGATTGTGGTTCACAATATAGCAAATAGAGACAAGTCACATTTTTCCTTCTGGGCAGTGAAACATCTGTACTGTTTTGACCCATTTTTTATTGGACTGGTGTCACAGGAAAAGGTACAATATAGAGTTTCATCCAGGTTTCGTTAAACGCATGTTTCCTTCATTCAGAGGAATGGAAATGGCCCAAGCTTTCTCTCACTTCTAACTATGCACGGAATTGTTAACTCAGCTAGGGTGTAAATCAAAGGAGGTAACTTAATTACAATTCCTGTGGGATGTCCTATCTTTCCTGTGGGTCATTTTAATACAAAACATAAATAGAGACCCCCATATCTGAGAAATATCTTTTACATTGGTACACTACTATACCAGGAATGTTATAGCAGTGTGTAAGTAATGGCATTTGTATCAATGACATTGATTATTATGACGTGATTAATATGACATTATATTATTAAATGGGCTGATATGTTTGTGACACCTTTCAGAGTTTTCCTTTATGCTTTTTGCCTTTTGTAATCTGTGGAAAACATCAGTAACCAAATCATGGAAATGCAACCCCTATCAGTCTCCCGAGTGCTCTCTGCTTCCTCATGTCATCTGATGGGCAGTGATTTACAAACAAATATTTCTGCAGTGATGGGAATAACATGAATTTCTTCCACATGACCTTCAGAAGAACAGAATGCTGTCACCTGAGCAGCCACCTGTGTAATCTGCCCATCTGTTTAATTACCCTAAGACTTTATTCAGACCTGATTCAAGGTTGGTGGTGATTATTCAGGTGATCATGAGCCATAAACTTATCCTGAGGTAAAATTCTTCGTAAGTGCAGGGGCATCTCTTGCTCAGGTTTTGCTCTGACCATCTCTAACTATAATAACCTGCCAGGTGGAGTTTATTAAAGAACAAGAAACTTGTCTGTGCATAGTTCCTGCACCAGGTTCCGAGATGAGCTGAGGAGCTCAGACCAAACCCGTATGCACAATTACAGGTTGGTTCAGAGCTCACTCCTGAGCATTAAAAGCTGCTCCAGATGAGGCAGATGAGTTCAGATAACTGTGATTAGAAACATGACACAAAGACATTCTGGATTCCAGATGATTCAGTGGACGTGGTCAATGTCCAGCACTACTCAAGATTAAATCCTCTATGATAGTTAGAGCTTATCCTTTCTACTGCCAGCAACAGCCTGGACATTTCCTTGAAGTACAGCTGGGTTTCAGCCATGGGGGTCACATTTAAAGGGAAGATTAAACACAGAATGGAGTGTTTAAGTTCTTAACCTGTGCGAACATTTCTGTTGTGTAGGAGCATTTCTGTTCTGTGCTTGGGGGCACTGTACAAACAAGCAATTATTCTGACTAGAAAGAGGAGAAAGGAGGTCCAAGGTCTGCTCCAAAGCCTGTCAATCAACTTCAGAAGAACAGGACTAATTTTCAGGGAGTCATGATTCTGACTGAGTTTGGTATTGGTTTCATTGCTGAGAGGAATGACATCATCCTGGTTATTTGCAATTGGTTTTGTCTGAATTAAGAAGATAATTTAGGTTTTTATGCTGTTATTAACAATATATCTCATTAGCAGAAAAGAATATGTAGAGGAAGCTGAAAGGTGTGGTGGCTCAATCCCACTGTGTTCCTCATGCTGCCGTAAACCCCAGCCAGGACTTCACAATTATTGTTCTCCCCCCATTTCCACAGTTTAGTAGCACCACCAAAGTCCAAGAAATGGCACCACTGTAAACCAAGAATGAGCCAAACAGACTAAGCTGGCTTACCTACACTCCCACAAGCTGCTGCTGCAGACAGGAAACCTTTCAAATACATAAAGAAAAACTTTCAGCTTGCTCTGAGCTTTCCAATCCCTTCTACTCTTCTAGGTCCCTATGGCTGGTATCCAGGAAATGCATGAAAAATCCACTAGTATCAAATAAAAATATATTGATTTTAATATCTCTGTCTTGAGCAGCCTCTTGTTTGCTTTATTTCTCAAGAAACTTTTATCCCAATAACACTTTTGAAACAGACCCAGAATAGAATTTCAGTGTAAATAAGGGACTATAAAAGCTTTGTCTGGTCTTTATTTACTTGAAAGAATTATCTCAATGCTTAAAAGAAGCATCTGGAAAATCTTTTTCCTCCAAGAAAAATATCAACAGAAACACATAAGCATTTTAAAAAAAATAATTCATAGAATAATTTAAAAAAACCTCCTGAAAACTTGGGCCTGAAACGGTTGCTGTGGTAGCTCGAAGAAATCACAGTTCATACTCTATTCTGCTGCATGAGCTGGGTCTCTAACAGGCAACAGGAACCCGTAAAGCACCAAAGTGTTCCTGCTTCTTCCATGTGTAAAGAGTTCCTGATCATTCTGGTGAAAAATCCCAGCTTGGATAATAGGTAAAGTCCAGAAAAGAGAGAAGAGCTGTGAGAGAATAGTCCAAATGTATTCTTTACTATATATATATTCTTTACTACTTAAAGCCTTAATTTTTCGGTTTTTAGTCAGCAGCTACATTTTCAATGAAGATTTTTACATCCCAGCCTGCCTTTAGGTCTACAATTACCCTGCTGTATAACCTTTGCACAATGAATGGGGGAAAACAAACACAGTGTCCAACATTTGTAAGGACAGATGCTGTTGACTGGCGTCACTCCCTTAAAATACATTTTGAAAACAATGTGTGGTGGGTCTTGGGGTCTCATAAGGCACGGGGAGATTTTGGAGAAGGCATCATAATTATTCAAAGAAACAAAGTCCCCTTGACGTAAATATTCTCGTCCTGCTCAATCTTATCTTGGAGCCTGCAACCAAAACAAAACAGTTGCCATTGATTCTGTTTGCCTTTTAATTCCTAACGACCAGTCTGACTTCAGTAACTGCCCTCTGCTAGAATAACAAATGGAAATTCTCCTTCCCAGCCATAAGCACCATCTGCCATTTCATAGGTGCTTCAGTGACTCATTAATCTGTACTTAAATTGACTTTGCACAGAACACTGCCATTTTATTGCTGCTGTGCTCTGCAGCACCTCCTCAGACCCAAAGTCAATGCTGGGAACGTCAGTATCCCTGAAAACTCTTTCCAGGTTTGTGTAACCTACACTGGGACTTTATTCCCAGTCGTACATTATTTTCCCTACCTGTCCTCTTCTGAATTCTGAGCAACAATATCATCCAAATATAACTGTGCTATTTTTCATAGAGTGAAATGAAAGCATATATTTTAAAAGGGAATTTTAAAATGTTTTGTATGAGCTAAAAGTGTGTTTGGATTGCATAATTGTCCAAGTGTGAGTGCAGAGTTGAGTTTTGTGCACTGAAACAGACATTAAATGCATGTGGAAAAGTATTTCTAGAGATATTTTGGATCTTTCTTGAAAGGCTACGCAGAAAATATTAGTGGAACCTCTTTAAATAACGGATTTACACCAATTTGCCTTCTCCTTACAATTATTTTCAGATGGATCTATTTCTGTATACTTCATAGCTATTGAATACAGACTAAATCCTTAACGTCATATTGCTTAAAAAACCCCTAGAAATTCTTATTACAACCAATATATGCTTTGCCCACATCTATAAAAAATATGATTTTATACACATCCCTTTTCTCTTGTGTTTTTCATGTCCCTGCTTGTTATGGCAGACCTCAAGCACTGCACCTGGAGGTCACTGGCTGGAAAAACGAAGTAGCCCCACATAATTCCAGATTTCTGTCCCTGAGACTTTGCTACCAGCAGTGGCAGGACCCTGAGGTCTCAACAGGAGCCAGATTTTGTGTTCCTGTTGCATTTTTCTGAGGGTGATACGAGGGACAAATTTAGACAGGTTAGGGGAAGTTTATCTCCACACCTCATTCTATTTCTTTTCCCTGTATTTTAACTATTTTAAAAATCAGATTTAAACATCACATGCCCTTTATTAGTAGCAGCTAATAGAAGTTTTCCTACTGCTCCAGTACCATCACGTGTGTTACAAAACATGTTTTAAAAATTGGCATTTGGAAAAGATGAAGGTGAGCAGCCAGAATTGAATTCCCTGACCATAACCACAGCAGTAAAAGATGAAAAAAGGCAATATGACCAAAGATGTCTTTCTTCTCTGCAGCTCTTAACAAAACTTAGCAAGGTAATACCAACCTCCCAGCTCCTTTCTAAAGAGGAACATCCCCCTGTCTTCTACATTCAAGGTCAAAGTTTTTGCAGACCACACATACCAATCTTTGTAAATTTAGTCAAACATTTCATTATAATTATTTCATTATAATAAATCACTTTATATAAATTGCATCGTTTTCATACTAATAAGTTGAGAAATTATTTGCATTCCCAGAGAGGAGACTAGAACTGAATATTAGAAAAAACCCAAATATAAAATGTCTTTCCTCCCCAAAGACAACCACAACCATCCATGTGGGAAGGAGAAATACCATGCCTTACTCTTTGGGATTAGGGCATTCATTTAATTTGCCATTTGGCATTATGAACAAAGTAAACAAAGAGAGAAAATATAGAAACCATGTGACTGCTTGTTCCATAGCCTTTTGCATACTGCTGCTGAAGCCTTGCTTTCAGATGTCAGTACAAAGCTGCCTGCTCACTGATGCTCAGTAAGAAATGTCAGGGAAGAGATAAGCAGGCTAAAAGGAGACTATTTTAGAAACATGGTCTGTTCTATCATTAGTTCTATAGATAAACTTCCCAAAATATTTTGGAAGAGCAAATGTTTTTCCTTAGCCAAATGTAAAGTCAAAAGGAGAGAGTGTTTTAATATGGAAGTGGGGGTGATTTCAGGACCTTCATTTAGGGGGGACACTTTAACCTTGTTAGGCTAGTGGTTTAAGCTGCTACTGTACTTAAGCCTTTATGTTAAAATGACTCTGCTTGTCAGAAAAATGGGGAAAATATAAGTCTAAATTTTCAGGGCATGAATCAGAAGTAGAAAGAAGATTATCCATCTTCATGTAAGCATTAAGATGATGTGGGATGATAAATAAGGGCCAAATTCTTGGTAAGTCTCAGTTTTGCAATAAAAGGATTTCATAGAATCATAGAATGATTTGAATTGGAAGGGACTTCTAAAAGCCATGGAGTCCTGCAGAGATCAGGGACATCTTCAGTGAGATCAGACTTCTCAGAGCCCTGTCCAATTTGACCTTGAATATTTCCAGGGATGGGTCCCCCACCCCCTCTCTGGGCAACCTGTTCTGCTGTTTCATCACCTTCACTGTGAAAAACTCCCCACCACTTTTAGTTTGAAACCATTGCCTTCTGTCCTGTCACCATGGGCCCCACTAAAGAGTCTGTCCCCATCTTTCTACAAGCTCCCTTTAGGTATTGAAAGGTCACAACAAGGTCTCCCCAGAGCTTTTTCTTCTCCAAGCCAAACTTCCTCAGCCTTTCTGCACCAGAGAGGTGCTCGAGCCCTCTGAGCATTTTTGTAACCTTCTTCTGGAGCCAATCCAGCAACTCCAGGTCCTTTCTGTGCTGGGCCCCAGGGCTGGGGCAGCTCTGCAGGTGGGGTCTCACCTGAGGGGGCACAGGGGCAGAATCCCCTCTCCTCTGCTGCCCACGCTGGGGCTCAGCCCGGGGCAGGGTTGGCTCTCCAGGTTCTCACCAGGTCACGTTGAGCTTCTCCCTCACCAGCACCCCAAGCCCTTCTCCCCACAGCTGCTCTCCATCCTTTCATCCCCCACCTTGTTCTGACACTGGGGATTGCCTGGGCTGGGTGTAGGACCCTGCACTTGATTCATGTGCACCCACTTCCTGAGCTGGTCCACTGCCCTCAGACACCTCATCTCTGGGACCTGATGGGCCCTTTGTGTTCACTGCCCTGGCACATGAGCTCTAATGCTCCAAACAGCAAGCAAAGGGCATGCCACTCATCTCCTGGAAGCATTCCAGAGAGTTAAACTGGAGGGATTTGTCCAGCTTCCCAGCAAAAAGGTCCATTAAATTAACTCTGTATCTGCTTGTGGTCTACTAATGTCAGAAAACAAAATCAGGTGCATCACATTTTACTTGTCAAAGTTTACAAGACAGAAGAATATGTTTGGACCACAAAGGACAAGAGGTGGTTTTACACCCGCTTAGGTAGCACATTATGGACATTGTCAAAGACTGGAGAGGTGACAGACCAGATAATACTCTAGTTTCTTGAACTGATCCCATAAAGGCACACTCAGTCTGTAGAACACCTTTACCTGCAAGCGTATATTAAAACGTTCTTTTTTTTTCAATAAAGCATGTTGGTTAACATATTTTTAGATGTCCTCTTAGTCACATCTAAATGCATGCCAAAGGGATTTAATTTAGACTGCAATTAATTTTCCTCTCCCCTACACAGCAAGTACAAATGGTATAAAAAGCTCCTACATGAAACAGAAAGTATTTTAAAGGCAGCAGAGATGTCAAGCAGTCATGATGTGAGGCAGAAATCAGCAGAGAACATGGCCTATTTGGTACTTACTCTGGTCCTCTCGCTTTGTTATAAATAGGAGTAACTCCACTGAGCTCTGGTTTATTATACTGATGGAAATGAGGTGTAAGCCAGAGAATAAGATCCTTGATTAATCACAAGAAATTTCCTTCTGTCTGAAATACTTAGTTGTCTTCAGTGTGAAGGTTTCCTCAATATATTCTTTTGGCTTGCTTTGGTCATGCTGTTTTGCATTATTTTGCCTCAGAAGGGGGCTTTTAACAGCAATATATGTTATATTGTGGACCTTGCAAAGGGTTTGTTGTGCATTTCCATGTGTTTGCAAGAGAGGAAAAAAGTCACTTCCCACCACAGCAGCAGAGGGATTCATAGTGTGAAGGCTAAATGAGTTTTAATGGGTACTTGTCATTTGCTCCAATCTGGAACAAAAAGTCTTGAGAACGAAGGGAAAATAGTAGAGCAATGGAGTGCTCCAATCCATGGTGTTACATTTCTGACATTTCATATAACAGAGCTTTGTTGCAGCTTTTTGTTAACACTGCTGCTATTCCCAATACTGACCCTCACATGGGCTGTCTCCACTTCCATTTCAGTGCAAATTCACTCTACTGGGTTGGGTGATTTATCAGTGCTGACTCCCCAGAGCAATTCTGCTAAACTTTGTTGGACCTGCACTATCCCTCCTAAGAAGAAGAGACACATTTTTGTCCTGGCAGGTCCTTTGGGATGCCACATGAATGTCAAACCACAGGATTCCAGCAACACCATTCAATTTGCATTTAGCAAATGCTACCTGATTGCATAAGCCACAGACACATGGAAATTGTCCACAACATCCAGAAAATCTCACTTACACTGGCACATATGCAAGGGCAGAGTTTGGCTATGTTTTGACCATAGAAACAGCTGCCTCTAGCGTGGAGCACAGAAGTCATTTAGCAACTCTTTAATGCACACACAAAGGTAAAGATGAAAGGTATAAATGCTTCAAGGTATGTTTCATTTTTAAAAAGTAAGCATCATGGTGTTGAAATATAGAAAGGAAAGAATGGACATTGTCCACATCAGGGAAACTCAGTGAGTTAAACCAACGCTCCAAGCAGAACATCTGTTTGGTGGCTACTTCACACTTCTGCTAGAGAAACGGGAGAACTGGGTTTCACTCACACCAGAAGATTAATGTTTTTGAAATATTGCCATCCCCGAGGGAGAGGCCTAGACCTGAACTTATGTCTGAGCTGTTGCTGGGCTTCTTGGGCCATAACGGATCTCAGCGAAGGCAAAAGGAGACCCCATGGATCCCGGAGGAAACACTCTACCGCAACTGGAAGCGTACAGATGATCACAGAAGATGATGCTCACCAATATCTGTGCCCTGCATTTCCATCATTTGTACAAAACACTTCAATTTATTTCAATTTTGTACCTTTGGCAAGCCACCAGGAGATTCTGCTGGCACAAGGAGACACACACAGGTGCCTGAAGACTTGTTCTATTTACTGCTGTGTTCCTTCCACACATCACACACACAAACATGACAGAAACCACAGGAAGTTCTTTGACCCCAGATTCCCAGGTTAGGCTTTCTGTCTGACAGTTTAAGAACAAAACCAGCAAGGAGCTGTCTGTACCTTCTCCGAGGTACAGATGTTTCCAAGGCACAAGGCACAGCCTGTGAGAAACATCTCCAGCTGAACTGAGAGGTTTAAAGCGCAATAACTGGAAAGAACCTCCTGTGCCCAAAGCCTTGGGCTACACTTTAAAGGTTTTCTGTGCAATCAGGAAAGCTTGCTGTTCCACCACAGCCTAATCAAAACTGTCAGCAGATGGGTTAGTGAGAAACACAACAAATCCTGTAAGGGTTAGTGGGAAAGACAGCAGATACTCTAAGAGCTGGAAACTTTGAGCCTCCAAGATGGGGCTGGTAAGGAATACAGTAAGGCCTTTGGATGCCTCAGAGAAAAGGTGCTGTCAATTTGTCCTTGCTGGAGTCTCTCATTTACAGAAGGTATCCAAGGCAGCCCTAAGATTTAAGAACTGAAAAGACATAAGTTTAAAAAAATAAACCATTAAACAGGCAGAGAATGCAGGATCAGCTTGAACACAATAATGATGGGAAGGAACACACTGCTCTGTCTTTTCCACCTGGAAAAACCAGCAAAGTGCCGTACAAGATGCCTATAAATATAACTCATTTAATGTTTTCAGGGTAGGGAGATGCTCACCAGGAATACAAGTGTGTCTGTAAAAAGTATTTGTTATGTCGAACCCCGCTGGGTTTTAGATAAATTACTATGCCACCAGAGCCAAGCTGCAGCCCTTCAGCCTGGAGCATCCTTTTGGCCTGGCTGTGCCACTGACCCAGACCCCCCTTTGTCCTGATTTACGATGGGACAGAGTTAATGTTCCTCCTAGTAGCTGGTCTGGTGCTGTATTTTGAATTCTGCAAGAGAACAGTGTTGGTAACACGCTGATGTTTTAGCTGTGCTAAGTAGTTCTTGCACAAAGTCAAGGACTTTTCAGTTTCCCACGCAAACAAGAGCACAAGGAGCTGGGAGGGAGCAGAGCCAGGAAGCTGACCTGAACTGGCCATAGGGATATTCCAGACCTTAGAACGTCCTGCTCAGCATATAAACTGGGGGAGCTGGCCATGGGGCCAGAATCGCTGCCTGGGGACTGGCTGAGCATTGGTGGTGAGCAACTGTATTATGCATCGCTCATTTTGGATTTTGCTTTATCATTATTATTGTTTTCCCTTCACTTTCTGGCCTATTAATCTGTCTCTATCTCAGCCCACTTTTTCCCTGGCTCCATTCCCCATCCCACCGAGGGTGAGGGGAGCAGTGAGCAGGCAACTGTGTGGTGCCAGCTGGGGTTAAACCACGACACTTCACACCAAACACTGAGTTACGGTACAAAATCCTCCCACAGACTCCAAGTCACCCTTCAGAGCCTATGTTCCAGATATATTCAAGGACACGAGCTATTTCTTTATCTGTAGAAGGTAAGATACAGCTGGTTAGTTCTCTCTTGGTTTGTATTGAAGTGTTGGAACAATTATAGACCTTAAGCCTTATGAAGCAGGAGTCAGTTTTCTACCTTGAGACCATGCAGAAGACAGACAAGGACGTGAACTGAACAAAGGAATGTTTTCAGAGGCTCAAGGATGTACCGTCTCTTTTAGAGTAAGGAATAAGCTCTGGATTTGGATCGCTGTTTGGGCGCTGCTACCACATAAAGAAAAACTCCTGAGCTCCCTGCACTGCTCCAGGGACAAAACCCTGAGTAATCAAACTAACAGAGAGCAGGGAAACAAAAGCACCCAACAGAGCAGCTGTTGAACTGAACTGAACAGCATCACAGAGCTCCTTGGGTTTGTATGAAAACAAGGCCCTTTTAGTCATATGTGATGTAAAATTTTCCATCAGGTTTTCGGTTCTGAGTTTAAGTCACTGAAGCAGCAGAAACACAATACCTTGGCATTACTCACTGAGTGGAGCTTTGCAGTGATCTCAGTAATACTGAGATTTTCGTGACTCCAGGCACGGAGCTCTCAGATTGCATCCCAATGCACCTCCCACCAGATGATGCTGCCCTGATGAGTCCTACCCTCAACTTCTTTTGTGAGTAAAATCCAGGAAGTTTTACTTTATCATAGATTATTTTTCTGAATCTGCAGATCATAAAGTACAGCTGAGAATATGAAGATTGTTGTCCTTGAGAAACGCTGCCTGATGCTTTGTGTGCACCCACACAGTGCCCCACCACCAATGGCTGGGTTCTTCTGCAGTGCAGTGAAAGGTCTTTTTGCAGTTCATTTTGTGTGCCTGCAGTCATTTTGTGCTGTATGAGATTCTTGAAGGACTAAATCCATACTAACATAACAGCCATAAACACTTTGGAAAAGTGCAGTTAAAAGACAGATGTATGGGATGGGGATTAAATAAATCCATCTGGATTTTTTTAAACCCATAACTTGGAATTGTGTCAACAAACTGTATATTATTTTGCATCAGTGGGAAAGAAAAGAGGAAGGGAAAGGGAGCTACAATACTTAAAGAAAAATTACTTTCCTTTAAAAAAATCCTACAAAATAATAAATGTCAAACATTGCAAAAGAGAACTACAAAGGTCAAATGTCTGCTCCCCCAAAGCAGGATATCCAGGCTGAGAAGTGTTTAATCACATGCTCTGTTGCCTGAAGAATTAATGTTTTGGCTTAGGCTGCAAGGACCTGGCTCTGTAGGAGATCCACCTTCCTTGGACATTCTGCAAATGACATTTTATACAGAGAAAAGTAACTTGAAAATACAACAGTAGAACATGACAACACAAAAACAATAACAGAAAGAACTGGGAAAGTGGAGTAATCTCAGTGTTTGAGAAGCTAACTCAGGTCACAATGCCCTGTTTAAATGTACATCACTGTATTTTGTTACAACAGCACACAGAGGTGCATTCCTGGTTGTCTCTCCATCTTCTTCATGCAAGAGAATGGAAAACTTCCATTAATTAATTATGAAATTAGAAGTGACAGTCTGTGAACTGCTCCTCAATGTATTTCTCACTTATTTTTACATTTCCATGTGCTATGAAAGGCTCACCACCCCAATGGGAAGAACACTTGAAAAAAATCCCAATGCTGAGACAGTAACTTAAGTGTTTCCATGGAACTGGGAAAAGAGATTTTTCTCATGGAAAAACAGCTGATGGCCATCGCTTGAGATCCTTGTTTATGTTTTAGATAAAGGCTGAGGTCAGAGTAACACTCAGGAACCATGACCAATGCGACAGCCAGTTTCTCAGGTTATGGGAAAGCTGTTCTAACTAAACTATCACTGAACATGTGTGTCAAATTAAGCAACAAACACTAAAAAGAAAGCTTCAAATGAAATATTTTCCCAGTTTTCCAATCTAATATTGCTCCTCTGATATCTAAAATAGACCTGTCCTTCAGTTGATTTCCTTTGTTCCAGAGCAGTTTAACAATGAAGCACATCATCCACATAACTCTGTTCTGGGTAAACAGATCGGAAACCACCGGGCTTTAAAAACTTCTCTCTCCTGGCTGCTATAACTTTTGTACTGACACAGTAACCTGATACAAATCTCACCTCTGATGCAAAAGCAAAAGCATCCCCTGCCTCCCTCGTGATAACAGAAGAGCACCTCTTCCCTCATTCAGGGAAATTTCCGTGGCTTTCAGGTATTAGTCACTACAGAATCATTACAGAAAGCTGCATCACCAGCTCGACAGAAATGAAGGAGGGAAGAACATTCAAAGATAAATCACTGTCCCCCCTCCAGACGCCTTCAAGATAAGCTTAAGCCCTCCATCCCCTCCCACACCTGACATTCCTGACTCCAGTCAGAGATTACTTGTACAGAGGAGGCATGAAGGTAACCTAGCAAAGTCCTGAACCAGAGGAGAACTGCAGAGCGCTTGGGGAAGGGAAGGGCTACCTTCTGCTGGAAGGGCAGAGGGAGAGGTGGGAGGCAACAGTGACAAATTGCTGGAGCTCAGGGTCTGTGGCTGCCCTCCCTGGGGAAACTCTGGTCACCGTGAGTCAGCCTGACATCATCCCTGCCCAGCCTTACTCACCCCCTCCAGGCTGGCACACCAGGAACATCATGCTGCCTCGTGCTGGGGGATTAAGGAGCTGGTGTTAGCTTGTGTAAATGGATCCCTCCACTGGAAATGGAAGGGGCACTTCCCTAAATCCAGATTGTGAAAGCTCTTCCCCCTGACTGCCTGCAATATCAAAGCAGTGCTCCATGCTGTGTGGTGTGCAGTCACACTGTCACAAGAACACTCAGGTAGGGGATGCACAGGCCTCAGCATGGCCCAAAATGAGATCAGTTTGATATTGAGGTGACTGTCCCCCATTTGCCTACTGACCCCTTCGTCTGCCCCTCAGCAGAGCAGCTTCCTCCTCAAGGCCAAGAGCTGTGCTTCTCTCTCCCGGCACCTCTTGTTCAGGGCTGCTTGCAGACCTTTTCCTGTCAGGGCTTCGTTCCCTTTCCAGCAGCAAAGGCTGCAGGCACCTGAAGTGAAGACTGAGCCTCAGTAACCCGGGACTATCAGCAGTGAGTGATCAGTACAATCATTACAAGTCCCTGAAAGGCTGATAATGACACAGAGGTGTCATGGGAAATATGGTACAGGTCTGTCCCAGAAGCCCCCCACATTCTTCCTTGCTTCCTTGCTTCCTCAGGACCTTGCTGCCACTGGCAGTAACAAAAGTGGAGTGGACCGTAAGTACAGAAATACAGAAAAATGCACAAACCCAAGAATACAGAAACATCCCCGTGGCAAGTAGCTGCTGTAATTATTAAGCAGCAATTAACAAGAAAGGCGGCTTAATTCCATGTTCCTGGACCAGCTGTCATGCATTTGCAAAAGAATTATGAATGTCTTTGCTAAGTTTCCCCTTGTTTGTAGACAGCTCTGTGCTAGACACATTCTGGGTCAGCAATTGTCATCTAATTGTGCCAGTCAAAGTTTTGGGGAGTCAGTCTCCAGGAAATTGTGCCTTAGCAACACTAGAAATTGCAATTATGGAAAACACCCAGGTGCCATTTTCCTTCCAGTACGCCTGAACATGAGTTATCTTCAGATCATTTCCAAGGTAATTCAGGAGACCCTGATTTCCAAGATCATTAAACTCAGATGAGCTGAGATTGTCCCGCAATCCTAAATCTACTCTGGGTAAATCCTATGGATTAGGAACCTTGGCTTTGAGGCTGCAAACCTGTGATTAATTTAGGCTTATGAATAATCCCATTAAATTCAGCCTTTTTTGTACATTTGTAGAAATGCTGCCTCGTGCACAGGTTTGTTATGAAAGACACATTTGCTGTGTGCTGCACACTGGAAAACAAAAGGGAAATGTGGCAGCAGAGGAATGTGGCCCATTTTAATGAGGGGGTCAGGAAACAGCTCTCAGGTGTACGACCTTCAAGGGACAGCTGACAAGAGTGGGTCACTTACATGAATGGTTTAAAGTCATCTACATGGCTGTGTTTTGGACTGACAGTCTTGTTTTTCTCCTTGGCTAAAGGAGAAATGCTAAACTCCACACTTTTGCATTCTGCCCCCGACGTTTTTGGGAATAACTAAAGTCACTGCTGCATTTTCCCAGGATCTTGCTCCAGCCCTCACTGCCCATTCAGCAATGACAGAAACACAGGGCTGCCCAGTGCAAAGTAAAGCCTGCTTTGTTTTATTTATTGGGACTCCGAAGGGAATCCCTCAGGCATGCAAAGATTCTAAAGGGGTAGGAAAAGGTCGCTTAAAATAACAGTCTTATTTTAAACGTGGATTAGAGACTGCCCTGTGTTTCCTCATAGCACAGCACATAATGCAGTGAGGGGGCTGAGCTGCAGGACTTTGGAAGGCAGTCAGAGGGGTTAAGAGGCACAAAATCAAAACAAGATCACCGGAGAAACCCATTAATGCACAAAAAACAGATGTTCAAATTAGAATGAGGCCTCCATCGGGGCCTTGCCCTGGTATTTTGGGGACTGATGAGGACCTGCACACATCCCACGTGCAACAGTCCCTTTCTCCTCTCTCCTTCTTAGGAGCTGTTCTGCGTCCATGGAGTTGAAAGGGTTTATGACTTATAAAAAGAACTGACAAGCTGTATTTCATGAGGATTGTACAGTCCAAACACAAGCGTTTGTAGCTACATTGCCATGGTAACAGCAAAAAAATGGGTTATCATTTTCTCAGAGGTTGCTGTCCATTCTTCCTTAGACTATCTGGCATAAAAGGGTTTATTGCTTTTCACCAGTGCAGTAGTGCAGAAATATTTTTAGCTACACTAATTCAATTTCATATTCAAATCAATCTGAAAACGAGTTACCTTTCAGTCTGCCAAAGGAAGTCAGGCAACCCTTTCACTGATTTGGTTTTGCTTTGGCTTGTAATGATGGAAAGATTACAACATGTAACAACATGGAAATGTGTCCCAAAGTTCTAGAATTCCATTATTTCATTATTTCATTTCAACTTCATAATTACCCATTTGAATTTGACATAAAATGTTTTTGTTTGGGGAATTGTGGAGGCTTGCACTATCTCATCAGAAGTCTGAATAATAACATAATTACATATTCAAAAGTATCCCAAAGCAGAGTGAGAAAATTGCATATAAAAGTCCTGCAATATTGCAGGAGACAAGCACATATTATTATATTTTACAATTACCAATGCAGTGTGTTTAGATGTTCATTCACAAACCCAGTAAAAGCCAATAGAAACCGGTTAACTTCAGAGCCATAACTCCCCTGCTTTCTGATACACAGAATGAGCCAAGCCCAGCATTTCTTGATTCCCAGATGCCTTCTGTAGCCAGTAGACCATACCTCAATATTTTTGATAGAATAAACTGCTTAAGAAGCCTGTTCTGGCAGAAGCCCTTGGCACAGCCTCCATCACAGCTGCTCTGGGAGCAGAACCTGCACTGCAGGGAGATGCCAGAGCTCTGCTGTCCCCAGCTTCATTCTGAGGCCTGCTGCCTCTCTAAAAACAATAACTGAAAAAAAGGATTAAGTTCTTTTGATAAGAACAAACTCTGGGCTGCTAACACCAGAGACAAAGTTGGTTCATACTCAGTACAGGGCAGTGCTCTGAGTAGGTGATTTCTGCAGGGCAGTTTCATTTCTATGCCTGCTTATTCTGAACAGCGACTTCCTGCAGCTGCCAGCAAAATTTTAATGCTGTTTCTGAGGGACCCTTTGTCCTTGAGACTTAAACATTCCAATATTTTTCTTTTTTTGAAACTTGGAATACTTCCATTTACATTAATGCTTTACTCAGGAATTTAGGTTCAGTGGCAAAGTAGAGAGGTCCATTATGGTTTGAAGGGGAGCCCCCTCAGGACTTTTTTTTTTTTCAATTGATCCAGCTGGAAATATTTATGAAGCACCAGAGAGAGTTAGTGACAGAGAAATCAGGCAGAGGTAAGGAAAAATATGAGGAACAGTCTGAAGCTGTAGTATGACTTCTTCAAGTACTGCTCAGAACATCTGAGTACAGAGAGGATTTTGTTAATATGGATTAAAGAAACTTCTTATTTGTGAAACAATAGGATTCCAAAAGATAAGGCCAGGAAAACAACATTTTGCTTGCTAATAACTCCTTGTCTCACAGCACTCGGGTTTCTGTCCCTGCCACCCTAATGCTCACCTTAATGGAGAGCCCTTCAGCACTTCTGGGCAGTGGGGAAATGCAATTATCTCATCCTACAAAGGACAGGACACAAGGTAGAGTAACTCACCTAATTCCTGCAGGCAGCCTGTGACTCACCTAGGAATTATACCCTGTTCAGTGCCTTACCCACCGAACTCCTCACTGGAGGAATAAGCTCCTGAAACCAATGGCAGAAAACAGATCTACTTTCCAGTACAGGCAGACAGGATTAAGGGATGGATTTCACCCTCAGCTATAAACCCAGTGATTTCTCACATATAACTCGGATTTTTAATTTTCATTTGATTTGAAGCATTAACTCTGTTTAGATTTTTGCATTCCTTTATACTTCTTTCGTAATTATTTTCATGGGATTGTATCTCGTGATTTTTCACTATGTAATTAGTCACAATTGTCCCAAAACACCAGGGATACCAACTGTAATTTACCTGAAAACAGAATGAAAGCCCCAGCCCCTGGCCCAGAGAGGACAGAAGCAGATTCTGGGTTAAAGGTGTTGCCCATGACCCTCTGAGGGACAGGAGAGCACAGAAAGCACTTTGGACTCTCCTGAAGCAACACAGGTCTGGCAGCAACACCGAATCTGGGTTTAAATACTGTTTCATGCCCTCGTAAACTCTATCCCAGAATCAATCAGCCCATAACAAGCATTATTAAACAAGAATACTGAGCCAAATGTTGAGCTGATTAGACACACAGAACAGATATTACTGTCCAAAACATCTTGTCTTGGATTTTCTGATGTCCCGACCCTGATGCTCCAGTCCCACTTTTCCAAAGGGATGTAAGGGCAAAGAGTTTACTGATGTTCCAGTGATGTAGGAACATATGGTCCTAGATATTTATAGAAAGAGCCCTGGGACTTCCATGCATTAGGAAAGCCTGCAAGCTGCCATCTGGGACTCTGAAGTCATTTTCTATCAGTGTAGTGGCCAAAGGCTCTGAGCCCTGATGGACATCAGTGACCAGTGGTGTCCCTCAGGGGTCTGTACTGGGCCCAGTGTTATTTAATGTCTTCAGCAATGACACAGACAGAGGTATCGAGGGCATCCCCAGCACATTTGCAGGTGACACCAAGCTGAGGGTGCAGGGACACCCCTGAGGGATGGGGCCACCCAGAGGGCTTTAGATTTTTCTCTGGAATCTAGAAAACTGAGAAGAGTGCATGCAGTGAAGTCCTGTTTGAAAATCTCTATTGGCAAACTCTCATTTTCAAACTCCCACACTGTCATTTGACATGGGATCAATGCTTGTCACAGAAACTTACAAATAGAAAGTAATTTTAGCTCTGTCTTTGTATTCCAGCTCACGGGAGAAACTCCGAGCTTCTGGACAAGACTGAGTACTCAGCTTGTTTTGGTGATGCATCACTTCCAGACTAGAGAGGCTCTGAGGTGTGAAGCCAGCACCAGCACAGCCCACATGCTGCATGGAGTAGCAGAAGAGTGAATTTTTATGCCTCCCTCTCACTGAAGACACAATTGATGGAGGCAGAAAAGGAGGAATTTAAAAAATTTTTCTTTTTTAAACACACGGGTTGTCCCCTATTGTATTCTCCTCTCCTGTTCTTGTTTCCATTAATTCTGCTAATATAGCACTAGGTTTTGAGCAATCTATAAAAAAAACTTATTGAAAAGTTTTATATAGAATAAGGGTTTCTTCATATTTATATACAACACAGGCTGCCTGTGTAGCTCAACACAGAACGTGAACAATTTTAACCCCTTTCACACCCTTATAATATTTCAAAATATTTTTTTAGTTTTAAAAGTCAGATGAATATTATATATATCTGTACTGCAGATCACAACAGTTTTATACAAATGAAATTATTCATGCCAAATTCTCTTAAAATTAAAAAAGAACACTTTAAACACTTTAAACATATAACTGAAATGGTTTTATCACCAATTTGAGCTGTATCAGCCTGAGTTTCAGGTTCTTTTGCAAGAGCACTTTAAGTTTCATTGATTTTGGTCTACAGGAGGCATGATCACCCATGAAGTAACAAAAAACCCTCGAGGAAAAGCTTAGAGGTAAGCAGTGGGGAAAAAACTTACTAAAAATTAAGACCTTATTCATCTAATTGGAGATGAATCTGCAATACCTGAATATTCACTATTTATTTCTCACATCTATTTGTTTTAACATCTTGTTTAATTTATATTTCTACAAGGAAACTCATTATCGCATTCTTTACAAAATATATATTACAAAAAGTCTCAAACCACTCTAAACAACCTCTTTTTCCCAAGTAGTGATCAAAGAATATGCATCATTAAAACAACCTTTTCACCTGCTGTATTTATGTTTGGGGTTTTTTTAATTCACTCTTACCTCAGTGTTCCTGTTTGCAGGAAGTGAGATCATCACAGTGAAAGCAGAGAGTATTAATGACTCAAAGACTAATAGGCTAATTGCTTATGGGATACTGAGCCAGAAGCCTCAGGTATCAAATGGCTTTTCATTTAACACTGGCAGAGACATCTGAATGATAAGCAAGGAAACTGGAGCGATAACCTTGCAGGATGTCAACGTGGGTTCCAGTGCTGTGCTCAACCCCGTGCCCAGCAGCAGCCCCTGCCAATGGCTCTGAGCACAGCAGGTTCCTGCAGTGCCTGGAGAGATCAATGCTCACTGCAGGTCCCTGCACTGGGCACCACCGTGGCTCCTGAGGGGATGCAGTGACACAGCACTGCTGCAGCTCCAGTGACACAAGCATTTCTGCAGGAACCTTCTGAATACCAATGGCAGTCACTGTCTGAAGTGGCTGGCCTGGCACACAAATCCTTTTTACACGGAGTATCCACACACACGTGTTCTTGATACAGACAATTTTACAATTAACACTGCCCTGATCGAACAGATCACTCCGACTTTGGTACCCTGACTTTCTTGAAATCGGATTTAGAATAGACCTTGAATCAGAAGAGCAGATTCTTTCTTGTCAAACTTACAACATCACGGACTCTGTGGCAGATAGACCAGTTAAAGAACCTCTGCTTCTGCAAAAAATATTTACTTTCGGTCAAGAAGTTCACTTGTGTTTCCTTGCCAGATCTCAGCAGCTCTTGTAGCGTTTTCCGCAATAAGGTGGAGGTAAAGACCTCTCCCACATTGTCACAGAGGGCTGCTCTGTTCTGCTGTTAGTAAATCCTGAGTACTATCACAGCACTGCATCTGTGACCAGGAGATGTTCTTTGTTGCAAAGGCTTCTCAGAAGCTTCTCCCACAGTGATTACCATTGCAGCCATGGGCTTGTCTCCTGTCTGTCCTACACATGAAGCAAGCCCAGACACATTGCTGAACAGTCCAATAAGCTGGGAAAGACATAGGGACTCAAATTCACAGTGTATTTATCAACCGTGAACTACAAGCCAATATTTTAGTGAATTAATTGGCACACGCCTTTTGGCCAATGCATGGGTAGTTGCCCTACCTGTGATAGTACAGATGCACAATTTGGGGGGCAGGGGGACTGGAAATACTTTCACATGTCTGCTTTTGCACCTTTAAGAATGTATTTGAGTACATTTTGTGACTAGCAGTCCATGTATTTGCTGCTTTGGGAGGTGTGTGTGAGCCATCTATGCAGGTGTGCAGGAAGATTTACCTGCTCCAGCATGGGCCTGTATTTGATGTACAGTCAAGAACGTATTTGTACAGACTGTGCACCCAGTAACTGAGTTACACGATGGATAACCATCTCTGGATGTTAAAAACATCAGAGTGAAGGCTCCCAGACCGTGACATTGTTCTAAGTCCAACAGCCACAGAAATAAGACATATTTACACACTAGTTGTGAAGGGGAGAAGGGGAAAAGAGCTGCCTTTTGTTTTTAAAACCTCTGCATTTCAATCAGTTCACATTTCTACCCTACCTGTGGGAGCTAAACTTTTATTAAAGTACCAGTTGTGAGAAGATTTTAACAGCGTGAGCACTGGATATACTAACTTGGATATCTACACATCTGTACCTACTCAACAAAATACCGAGTGTCTCTTGAGGCTTTTACTGCAGGTCAGAGTTTTAACCTGCACATCCAGGTTTGACAAGGTCTCCTTTCTGTTGGTTTCTGAAGACATGGCCTGCTCAGGTTAGAAAAATGCTCTGAAAACAGAGCAGCTTCAATGAGATTGACAGCTCTTTCTCGCAATCCCAGTATTTCTCAGTTGTTTTTAGAAGAGCCTCTGGGGGCTCAAGGCCAAGATAAACACAGCTCAAAACAGAGCAGTGACTCCAAGCATCCCTGATAAGTATCTGACCCGTTAAGATGTTGTCAGGCTTATTATAGAAGGTGCAGTGTTTGATCTCAGAGGGGCCAGATTAACACACCAGACGTGGAAACTTTCCTCTGACAGGCAGCTGTGGCAGGAGTGCTGACACCCCAGAGGGCTCACCCTGCAGTGGCCCACAGTGCTCAGCTACTTGCCAGCTCAAGCACTTCTCCATGCAGACAGCTGTGACACGGGGTAAGGGTAGATCTGACTTTGTTCCCACTGAGGTCAGGGATGAAATCTTCATTAATTCCACTGGCAGAAGAATCGGGCTGATTGCTGTGCCCCAGAGATGAGTTCAGTGCTGGAAATCTGATTACACTGGCACAAATCTTCCCCAGTGTGAGACAGATGATTCATTTCTGTGAAGATACAGGAGCAGGAACTGACAGCACCCACGAGCACGGCAGGTTAAGCTGATAGCCAAGTTCATTCACTCTTCTGATGGTGGAACCTTCTGAAGTGTAAATGACCCCCAGACAGGCACTGTGAGACCTGGTCTGCAAAGGTACCACACGGTTTTAGCCAGGGACAAAATAATTCGAAGCTTGTGAACCAATGGGTTAAAATTGGTTCACATTAAGAGGTTATGACCCATTAAAACCATAGCCTGAATTCAGCCAGTAGCTGTTTACAGAATTGGTCCTTAAAAAGAGTCCCCTAAAGAGTGTGTGTTTGATATATAAAGGGTTGGAAGTTACACTTGCACTGCAAAGTTGGTATTTTTAGATAGGATAATTCACGGGTCAGAGTGTCTAGCAGAAGAGATTTACCAGTTTGAACTAACTTCTACATTTAAACCTCTGGGGTGGATAGTAAATTCCAGTATAAAAATAATACAAAGTGTCATTAAGAACCCCAATCCAGAGTAACTGTGTGTTTTTTAGAGTAAGTCCAGCTTTTGCTTGGAATTGATAACAGAATTTCACTATTTGTGTTTTCACCTCAGACATTAGACCAATTCAGCTAATAAATACTGGAGTAGTGGCAGCTCCTAATACAAACTGTAGAACTAGAAATACTGTTTTTAACAGTGGATGCATGAAAAACCAATAGAAACACCTGCATGATAACTTTTTTTTAATTACATTTTTATTCAATCAGCTCTGTCCATAGTTTGCCCTTTCTGTGGTACCATACAACAAGGGAAGTGTGATTAGTACTGAACTGCCTGAATACGATGGCATCTGACAAACTAAGTTGTTATTCCCAGATATTTACCTGCCTGTGGACTGATCTTGTACAGCACTCCTGCCTTTTTGTAGCATAAGGTCTAATGAGGATTATTTAGAAGCAGTTCAGTCTGGCCTCTAAACCTGAACATCTTCTCTTCTGAAGATTTAAGGTAACCAGGGTTTGTGAAAATTACGTAATGGCCCTTTTGGACCTTGCTTGCACTGTCATAAATGTGGTTTTTTCCCTGTGTGTAGGGCAAAGAACACAAGACCTTCTGAGGAGAAGAAAACCAAACCCAACAATAAAAAAACACCAAAAAAACCCCCCAACCCCCNTGGAGAAAAGGCACTTTAGACTTACTGTAAAATATATATTAACCAGGGTCACCACTATGTCCTCACCCAGGGTGTGTTTTCAGCTCACCTCCCCTAGAACCAACCTTCCATATTTTCTACCTCCTATTTAGCTCACATACAATTACTTACAACAAAGGCTACAAATATATGGGTGTGAAATCAAAGCCCTAGAGATTTTCTATCTGTCCTGTGTTTTAAAAGGGATATTTGCCACATCTACTGTCTCATGAGGAATATCTGAGAAACAAATTCTAAAGCAGCTTTATCACTGTGCTCTTTTCCCTGAGGTTTTCTACCTGAGATGAGAATCTACACAAACCCAAAGCAAACAGGCAGTTGCCTGCTGCCGAAGAGAGCCAGCAGAGCTCCGCTCAAACTTTCCATATCCATTCTTCTGCAATTAATTATGTACTGAAACATCTCCTTGCTCTTACTATCACAGTACCATTTTCACTAATTATTTGTGACGCAGGAATCTACTCCTCAGACAGGACATCATGACACTGATACTCTGCAAAGACAGAGCAGGACAAAAGCCCCCCATCCCCCACAATTTACTGTGCTGGTATTTCTGCTTGAGCAAGGTAAATTGAACACTGGAACTGAACAGATCCTTACAACACGGAGATAAGGACCAGATGAAGCTCATGCTGGAACTCTGCATTTACCAACAGCCCTTGGAAAATGCCTGCGTCTCACCAGGAGTCTGCTGGAACCACAGCCATGATCCCTCTCCCTGGAGCTGAAACAGCATTAAAATAAAACGGACAAAAAAAACCCAACAATCCTTCAGTTCGTTGTAATCTAGTTTCCAGGTAACTCCACTTCTCTACGAAAAGCAGACTGCTCCTCTTTTCCTGCCTGGAAAAGCTCAGCACAATGTGATATAAAGCTACAAAAGGGAAAAGGGAGATACAAATATATTTTTTTAAATTATTAAAATTAAATTATCTCTTTACTAAAATATAGCCTTAAGCTCCTAGAAATTAGTGCTTAGTTCTTCCTCTACTTTAATCAAGAAATTTGGCTGTAATTAAAGAGGCAAGTGATGCTACAGAATAAGTAAACAAATGGGTCATTGCACTTGCAAAAATAACCTGAATTATTTCTGCAGTCATCTCCACGAGTAGATGGGGCTGTGAATACCTGGCCTTAAACTCCTTGTGCAACCTCTGCCCCTCTGGTGGGAATCCTGCTGGGTGGGGGATTTGAACTGAGCTCTGGGGATCCATTTTCCTTCGGGTTCAAGTAGCAGTGACAGAAGTCATTAAACCACAGTGTCTATTCTGTCCTGGGACCACATGAGTCACTAATAAAGGCAGTGAAAAAAAGAGATTATCTTGTAGTAATTGTGTAATGCAGTACATCCTTATTGGTTTACTTCTGTGTAAATCAGCCTTGCCTTGCTGCTGATGTCAGTGAAAGGGTAAAACCTGGGATTTTTGGTGTCATCACTGAAAGTGCTAATGCTCCCAAGCAGCCAGCCAGGTAAGTGGTAACATCCTGTCAGTGAGGTCAGTTGGAACAGGATGTCTTTAGTCCCTGCATGTCACCTTGAAGGAAATTTTAATTCTGACAAAAGTGGCATAAGGTAAAACAGAATATTCAGATCCAGGTACCCAGTGAGTTCTCCGTCAATAATAAGTACAGGCTGGAAGCTATCAAGTATCATTTTTAGTACAAACTGTTCGAAACACAAGGTGTTAATTCAGAACTGAGCTTTCAAATGGCTTGGTTAAATCTGAAAATTTTGTCCAATTTGCAGATTACAAAAGTATGGAGTTTGGTGTTGCCAACTGAAAAGACATTTTGTCCCTAACATGTAACACAACCTATTGAATCCTAGCAGATTCCAG
This sequence comes from Falcunculus frontatus, assembly GCA_013398115.1. Taxonomy (NCBI): domain Eukaryota; kingdom Metazoa; phylum Chordata; class Aves; order Passeriformes; genus Falcunculus; species Falcunculus frontatus. The sequence continues at coordinate 386,960 of VZRV01006519.1, forward strand.
GAAATACTCTGCAGCAAGACAAGAATATGGCAACATTATATCTGAGGGACATGGTTTTAATTATGAAAGCCCGTTTTTATCCAGTGGTTCTGCTGCCTCGGGAGCCAGTACTTTCAAATACCTTAAAAATGAGGGTTACCTGTGTTCTATGGGCTTCTTCAGACTTTAATCTCTCTGTTCAGATGCCATTCCTGGCTGCCTTCCTCCCTTGGGTCTCTCTGTCACAGGGTGAGCAGAATCTGGGGAGCAGGAAAGCACCAGCCCTCAGTTCACTCCTCACAAGGATGTGGGGAAAACCCTGCTGGAGCTCTCTCTCAGATTGTCTTCTCAGGCACTGCAAGTCTGGAAATACGGAATCTGAAGGGGCTCAACACAGTGCCAGTGGGAAATGTGTGGCCAGAGCCTGAAAGCTTGAAAACAAAGGGAAAAGAATAAAGTGCTTTAAAAAAAATACCCCAGGACATTTATAAATAACATACCAGTGGTCCACAAAATGCTGGGTTTGAATCAGGCAAGTTCCTGAGTGGAGTTTAGAGAGTTAGATCCCAAAGTCTGAGGAAGAAATCCATAGCACTCTCCTAAACTCGACTAATCTGGTCTTAACTCTCCAGGGTGCTTAATTACTCTTATTTCAATGAGTTTGGCTCAGGTTTCTGAAGTGTAGAATTTGAAGGGTAAATTCTTAACTTCCTAAGGAAGAGACAGTCAGTCTTCTCTCTCTGGGCAACATATCAGCCACATTTCTGTAAAAAAAAGTTCCAAAGGGAAAAGCATTCATATCATCCTGTCACTGAAAGCTCCAGAGAGGAATTCCTGTCTCTGGATGACAGGTGGAGAGCTGCAAGCAGCAAAGAAGGATGAGCTGAGGTCTCACAGTGCCTGGAACCCAGCACCACACTGCCTGTCCTCCTCAATTCTCTGTACCCACCACTGTTATCTCGCAAGATTGCAGAGATTATTTTAAAAGGGGGCACACAGAATCACAAGTACTCATGTAATTGCTATTAAGACTAGAGATAAGTTTCCTGCCCATGGCAGAGGGGTTGGAATTAGATAACCTTTAAAGTCCCTTCCAGCCCAAACCATCCTGTTATTCTGGGTTTCCATGTAACTGCTATTAAAACTGTGGCTAAGCTAACTGGGGAAGTAAACAATAATTGTTTTCCACTTTTTCAAAAATCACACAAAGGCAGAGACGATTACAGGTAACCCCAAACCCGGTCCCTCAGCAGAGACCCAAGTGCAGCACAGGGTACTGCTTCAGAGCATGCATGACTTTATATGAGCTGTGTTTACAGAGTAGCCCTTAAGGAGTGATAATGATTATATTACCAAAATCTCATTTAACATCTCTGAGACAAATGCTGACTTTGTTTCAGTGTTTGGTAAGCCAAAATTATTCTGCTCTGTCTCTACAGTTTTACTGTAGTTTGTGCACTGCCTTGATGCAAGCCAGGCATGTCTGAAAGTAAAGCACCACATCCAAGGCAGCCGGGAATTTAAGTGTCCATCAAATTATTGTGGCATTCAGAGAAATTGTCCTTTTTGCTTCTGATCTGGATCCTTCATTTGTAGCCGGTTTTTCTTTGGTGGGAGATACTCATCCAATTGCTTTATTTTTTGTTCCCCTTCAGAATAATATTTATCTGGGGAGAACACAGGCTGGGTAGAAGGAATTAAGGTGTTTAACTTAGCTTTAAGGTTTTAATGCTTAATTGTGATATCTGAAAAAAACCCACTAAAAACATTGAATTATTAAAAACATAAACACCATCCAGAATTGAAGAAAAAGGGCCCAAGGGAAAAAATAGGACCATAACCTTGGCTCTTCTCTGTAACTGTATCCTGCTTTCCCTTGGGGAGCTGAGGATAACCCTATCTACTGCACTCACCTGGTGAATCTTGGGTTCTTTCCTCTGGAATGAGAGAAACATCATTAAATGTCAGTCTTTTGAATTCTTAGAGCTATTGTGGAGAAAATGCCTCTTCCTGTTAATGACTTTGTCATATCTTAATTATCGTAGAGGCCACATGCCAAACCCTCCACGGGCTCCATGGACTGTTTCCAGCACAGCTGAGCAGGAGGAGGCAATGCACAGCTCCACAGGATGCACTGGGAGCTGTGCCCTGGCCAAAGGCAGGGAAAAGGAGATTCCCACCTGCAGTGAAAGCTTGAGCTGTGACATGGGGATGTCTTGAGCAGTGATGCTAAAAATGTAACATGTGGTCCTTAAAAGCCAGTTGGGTGTGTGGGAGAGCTGAAGCAGGAGTTGCTCTGGCTCCACGCACAACAACGTGGGCTGTGGACAGGTTTACCAACAGCAGCAACAGCACTGCTACGTGTTCATTAATATTTCTGGTCAAAGCTGTGGATCTATGCCATAAACTCTTGGAAAGTTTCAGCTTTGTATCAAGAGGCAGAGAAATAAAATGATGCAGAATGTCTTGGATTTGACAGTAAAGGCTGTTCTGGGAAGAAGTGTAATGTGAGGATTTTATTCACAGCTGCAGCTGGGATCATTGATGTATTATTTACCTTTTCTTAGATCCTTATTTACACACCTTGCTGTCCAATGATTATAATGGCCAAAATCAATAAGGCAAGCTATTGGAGAAACAATTTAGTTCAAAAGGACTTGTGGACTTTGTTTCCCTAATGATGTTGTAGAGGTTGTCAAACCCACACAAGAGACTGAGCTGTTTCCACTAGCACCTGGATGCTGCCATTTGAGGAAAGAGGATGAAAAAGATGCTGATGCTCTGAAAACATTTATCACACTCATGGTCAGCCTTAAAGCCCACAGGTTTTTTGATAGCACAGCACATCTCCTTTTTCTATATTTCCTTTTTTTTTAATAGAGCCTCAAGTGGTCACAGCAATGGTTGAAAGAGCACCCAGGGTAAGAATGCAAAGGTTGCTCATGTTGTAAAAGCACAAATCTGGAATTCTGATTCGAACTGAGGCAGTACCTGAGTTGTAGATGCTTTGGCACCCTGCCAGCAAGCACACAGGCACTAATGAGCTAATGCTTGATTTCCTTCAAAGCACAATCTACAACTCAAATTCTTTTCTATTTGCCTTGGTAATGTGTGCCCAAACAACATTCACACAAGAGCATAGATTCTTTTCAGAGTAGATAAATCACTGATTAATAGGAACTGAATACGAGGGGATACCATCCAAAGGAAATTTTAAAAGTCTAGATTTTTTATTTTCTGCCAATCCAGCAGTGCACCTGTTCCTGTAACTTACCACATCTGTATCCTATCTCAGATTTAAAGTTTGTTAGCATTGATGTTTCTTTTCCTGGGCTGCTTATTACAGATTCTTCCTTTTCAAGCTCCTCAATTCAACTTCCTCCCATCTAAGACAGTGATTCGCATTTTTCCACCATTTCAAATATTCTGGACATCTAAATTCCGGGTAAAAGAGGTGGGCATCCCTCCAACCCAGCACAGCTCCCTGGCATGATGGAGCTGTTGTAGCCCTTTACAATCATTCTCCAACGCAAAAAATTTCAAGAATTGTAAAAGCTATTTCATATGCAGACAATCAAATTGCAAGATTGTTTTAAAGGATGTATTACACACAATCATCCTGCTTCCAACATCACAATATACAGAGCGCAAAGTTATTTCAAAAGCTAGGACATTTAAAAATATCAAACTGAAGAATAATGGCCAAGAACATTTTGAGAGAGCGCACCTGGGAAACTCCTACGATTCCCTTAGTTTTGAAGGCAACATGAAGATAGAGGTTTCTATCCTCAAATTTCTGTCCTGAGATGAAATTATCAAAATTGATAGTTTGTTCTTGCCTAATATGAGATCCTTTTTCAGTAAAATTCTTCCTTTGTGGGTCATTTATTCCTGGAAAGGCAGGCTACCTGCATACTCAGATCAGTGGAGAGCATTCTGTGCACTGTGAGTACTGCAAGGATTATCAGAAACCTTTGATGTGGTTGTTTATTCCTGCAAAAATCTATTCCTGATTACAGCAGAGAAAATGTACTGTAACCTGTTACAGCATGACAAAAAGAATTTTCTTTCACGCAAAACAGGTATTCTTCTGTAGCCCTTTGCTTCATTTTAAAATTCATTTTGCTGTTTCATAACCAAATTGGGACAGAATTCCTTAATGCCACAAACTTATATCAGGAGAACCAGTAGGAATGCACACAAGGAAGAGCTAAACAGCTCTTGCTGGTTTTAAGGCCTTAACAGTAATTCCCCCTGATTCCAAAGTGCCTTCCTGGCAGCCTGGTTGGGACTGCTGCACCTTGGAAATGTCTCGCTTCTCTGTGAATCAAGGTGGCAGTAGCCACGTAATCCAGTTTACACTGGGTGTCACAAGCATCCAAACTTCAGTGAGACTTGCCCTCCCCAGGAGGTGCTTTGCAATCAGGTGAGAGTGGGAAGCAGTGTGGGAAGCAGTGTGAGAAGCATCAGGCTGCGTGTGAGGACCAGGCTGCTCCTCCAGCACTGAGCTCCAGCCATCCCCTGCTCTGGGAGCTCTGCAGTGATTCACACGGCTCTGACATCAACCAGTTTACCTTAAAAAACCCTCCCAGTGAGTCGGACGGGAATGCTTTTTTTCAGCCTCTGAATCACATCTAGCTGTGACAGCAGATGGGGAATCTTCTCATGCCGTTGTGAATGAAAGAACCATCTGTGAGAGTGAATGCTGTGAGCTCAAACCCGTCTGTGTCACACCAGGCTGTTGTGAGCTGCCTGAGGTGGATGGAGGCTGGCACCCAAATCACCCCCTGCCAGCCACAACTGCTGACTGCTAAATCACTGTCAGGATGGATTGAAGAGGGTAAGGTCAACAAGATGAGTGTGACCACATTTCTTTTTAGACAATTGCAGTGAGAATAAATGGGATGATTCATTCCTGAAAATAAATAGTATCAAGCACTCCAAAAACCCAGTCCTGAACAGTTTCAAAATCAGGACTAGAAGGAGCTGAGCTCTGCATTCCCAGCAAGTCTCCAAGAGTGCACTCACAACTCTGGGTGCTGGGAGCGGGGTTAGTCACATTGGCCTAACAGATTTTGGGTTGTTACTTCTGCTAATCCAAAACTTTCTTTGCTTGAAAGATTAATCCCAGTCTGAGATTCAAGGGTAAGCAGTGCACTACTCCTTCCATCATCTGTTCATGTTGGCAAATAAGAAGAATTTGTGGCTTGGTTTGGATTCCTTTTTTGTCCATTAGCTTTGGACTAGATTTCTTAGACGTGTAAGTTATATTTGTAATTTGAGAAATACTAACGTGGATTACAGACACTGCTTCAATCACATGGAATCCATGGACTCACATGGCAGAGACTTCTCTTGTAATCCTCTGATCATCATTTCTCTGCCTTTATTTCTACTTTCTGATTTAATAAAGTTGGGGGGTATAGGAGGCTAACATTATGCATGTTTCTTTAAATGAAATTGAATCAATGCAACACTAAAAGTCATTATTTTGCTTCTGCTTCAAAATCTGTTTCCAGACATCACATGACATCACCTGAGACATGAGTCACATGGACATTGTAAGAGTTCTTTTTAGCAGTCTTGGAATGACACAGCAGTGCTGCATTTTCAGCTGTTGCTTCTAAATCCATGCTTACAAAATACCAGACATTAAAAAACGCAGATCATGTGTGTGCAAGTAAGAATTTAGTCTTACAAATATTCTGCAAAAGACTACTGCAGTATTTTTCTTGCATTTTTAAGTAATTAAAGAACAGCTGAACATCTTGCTCTGAAAAGTCCACACTAAAAGAGTCTCTAGGAAATGCACTGATGGAGTGCAAGTCCAGAAGAGTTCTTGGGGTTCTCTTGGCCACAGTGGATGGCAAGGGTGGAAAAAGCTCATGTTGTTTCCTTCCTTTCCCTAGTGAATGGTCACATTAGGATCTCACCACAACTGCAGTTATGGGTAGAAGTCCCACACAAACACTGCCTTGAGCAACTTTGCTCTTTGTACACCTTCCAGAGAAGTGTGGGTAAGTTAAATATGTGTCTATACACTCTATAATGCATGTCCAGGGGTGAGCCAGGATACTCACAGAATGCTTTGCTGATCTGGCAAATTATATTCCCTTTTCTTCCTGGATTGATCTGCACCTGCAAGGATGTAGGCCACCACCAGATTGATGATCCCAATGGTGCCTTTTGACTTTAGAATCTATACATCTATGAAATAAGAGTGTTCTTCATAGTGAACATTTCACTAGTCTGTATGATTCGCCTACTCATCCTGAGCTTCCCAGTGTCCAGACTCCAAACCAAAAGAAACTGGTTTCCCACTTCATTCCCTAAAAGCTGAGGAGCATTTAGATGTATGCTTATACATTTATAAAAAAAAAACCCCAAACAAACAAACCAAAACCAAAACCCAGAGAGTTTTTCAGATAATTGCATGTTATAGCCCTGCATTTCCTGGCAGCTTCAAGTCAAGGTTGCTCCATGCATTCTCACCAGTGCTATTTTTGCTGCCTTACTTGGAGCTGTTCTCCATGCCAAAGCACAGTTTTAGGAGAAGCGTTTTTGTTCATCTGACAACGTGCCATGGAAGCTCTCTGTCACCTTGTCCCAACAACAAAACTGCTATGTCTCTATGTTGCTGCTGAGCAGTTGCGTCTGCATTTGGTAAATTACCTGTAACTTCAGCAGGGTCTAGACAGCAAATTATTTTCTTGTCCTTGTTTCTGTCTTGCCACCTGTAACGCAGGAAATAACTGAAGGGAATAAATCTTGTCCAAGACTTTCTTTTCTTTTGCACCTCAATCTGGATTAAGTGTGTTCAATGTCCCAGCACTACACCATTCTAATTATCTGTTCATATACTCTATTTTAATTGAAAACACATTTTAGTAATGAAAACGCTTTATGGAATTTATCTGTTTAATAATTCCATTAGCAAGCTTTTTTCCTGTACTGTAGACTCAAGTACATACAGTGATAACTGGGTGGAAAAACAGCTCAAGTGTATTTAGGAGAAACTGGGGGTTCAATGTCAAGGGTTTCCAGTGGTGATAACCCCCTGCAGAGAGGGACTGCAGAAGACAGCTGAGTTACTGGGTAAGCAGGGAAGAAGTTTGTCTCCTGAAGCTGAGTAGATAGACACACGAATAAGAGATGAAATCACAAAAGTAAGATGTATAAGCTGTTAAAAACAAGCCTACATAAATAGTAAATCTTGTTTGACAGACTTAGTGAAATTTATTTAAGGGCAAATGCTGAACAAGGCTGGAAATAACATAATCCACATTCAGGAAAAGACACCTCTTGCCTCGCAGCCTTGTGGGCTATCAAGTGGAGGCAGCAACAGGACAGCACTGAGAAAATGACACTAAAATATGAAAAAGGAGTAGTGGCAGGAGTATGGAATGGGCCCTCATCTGACCCTGCACCACAGCACTTTTCAGCAGCTGTATCACATGAGTCTAAGAAAAATAGCCTTCAGTTTATCCTGCACACTGACCTTTGCCTCTGGCCTTGAAGGGCTAAATTATTGTACCTGCTATTGAAGAAGTCATGGCATCTTAAAACAGAATTAAGAAGATTGCCAACACGATTTTTTTCCCCCTGCTGCTGCCAGTGACCTACAAGATCCATTTATAAATATTGCTCCCTAGTTTCTCCAGGCCCTTACTTGCCAGAGCGGAAAGGCCAAGGACTCTTACTGCTGCAGCAGAGATGAAGAAAATTATTTCCACCCAGAGAAGAGGGCAGTGACCTGCTTTGCTCTTATATAGCCAACTGGCATCTGTGCAGAGCTTCCTTGATTGTCCTTGATTAAGACCTCATATCTGTTTCTGTGAAAGGTAGGATTAAAATGCAGAATTAGGAAGGGCTGCTGGATATGTTCATTTGAATTTGAAGCTAGAGCATAGAGTACTATCGAGCCACAACAGCCATTCAGGGCAGATTATCATCCATCTAAAATGTTATTTCCTACATTAGTGCTATGTTCTCCTTTCCTTATGTTCAGGATACTGATGATCAGTGTTTGGTTTCCCCACTCGTGGAACAGTTTGCAGGAGTGTACCAGCTCCTCGATGACCCTCAGCATCTCCAAGGGCTCAAATCCAAAGGAAGCTCTCCTGTGACACCTCTGGGACTGACACCATCTGCCTACTCTGGAGACGTGGAGTTCCTCTTGGAATGAGGCTGTATTTTCTTCTTCAGATAAGGTGTTCTGGCCCTGTTTGTAACTACAGTAAGCCATAACTGGTCTCTTCTTGGTCGTGCTGAGCTCCCACCTCAGGCTGGACACCTTCACTCAGTGAGTGTGAAAAATGCCAGAAACACAGCTCCCCTTCAGTTCCTGTGCCCATGCTTGCCTCACACTGAACCCTGCAGGATATAAACAGTGGCTTCTCTCAAGTGCCTGAGCTTTCCATGCCTCCCTGAACAATCAGCCCAGCAATACCAACCAGCAAGGACCACAGGAAGGAAATGAGCATGGCCATGGAGTCATCCAGCCCTAGGGCAGCACAGCTTGATGGAACCTGAGGGACAGTTGAATCTTCCTTCTTTGGTTTGCAGCTCCCAGCTACAGCAGGTAGCTGCCTGTGAGATGTCCCTTCAGGGGCACAGCTCCTTTTGTCAGCTGGGCTGCTGCATCCAATGACACCTGCTTGTTGACAAACCTGGACACGAGAAAGTTCTATCCTGGGCCTTGCCTGGCACTGCTGTGGAGTGACCTGGCAGTCCTGGTTGTGGATCTGAATGGATAAGGACACTAAAGCGAATGCAAAACATGAACAAAACCCATGGTAATTCCTCAGGGCCTGATCTGCAGTAAGGACACATCAGCTGTAGGGACCACATTTGTCGTGAAATTCCATTATTCCGTGAGATTTATTTTGCAGTAGGGTCCTGATCCCAGGTTCTGCATGAGCTGGAAGCAGATGAAGCTGCACGATGGTCTGATACACAATTTGCCAGTTTAACGAGCTTGGGATTTTTAATAGCTAATGCACTGCAGTGTGTTTTGGCTGAGTTCCTAAGATGTTTCAAAGCCCAATTATATCTTACAAGGTCAGTAGGCACTTATTCTTAAGGGCCCGTGATTCAATATATGTTTGCATTCCGTGCTCCCTTTAATGTTTTAATGTTTGTTATAAAAATTGCCACAGTGATTCATTTGCATGCATTTCTCCTTTGTTTGGAAGGGAATCGTTTAGAGTGGCTATTTTAAGGGTTGTTAAGTGGAACAATCTAAGTGTGAACCCTCTGAAAAGATAAATGGAAACATTTAATATTTATGCTCTGCTATTCTACTGTGTCTCAGTCACGTAAAATCAGATCACTATCCTACAGCTCTTGTTTTAAAAAGACAGCACTGAAAGGAATAAAATGTAGCAATAACTGACTTGTTAAAAAAAGTGGTGATAAACAATTCAGAGGCACAATTCTATCACACTTGCAATGCCGAAAGTGGCTGAAACCATCTTGAAATAAAGAAATGCAAAAGAAAAGACTCTTCTATCCTCAGGCAACTATTTCATAGTAAGCCTGCTTCAGCCATAGCTGCATCCAACGTGATTTTGAGTTGCATCAGCCTCTTGCTCCTGCTCCCAGTACATCCTGAAGGTGCAATTCATATCTCCTGGCAGCAATGTTAGTTTACAGAGTTCCCCCAATTTTATACCTACACAACTGCTTGTGAGTTTACTGTGCAAATCTAATCACTGGTTCTCGTGTTAGCAAAAAGGAACTGTGAACACAAAATCTCCTCGAATGGGCTTTGCTGCAGAATCCGGACTGTTCCAAACACGGCCTCCCAAAATTTCAGGCAAGATACTGATCCCAATTCTGTGAGCAATAAAACTATGGACATGAACATGCTAGTTTTACCAAATCAGAGCTGTACTGCATCCAGGACCAACTGAGAGGTACCAGTGCTCGTGGAGCCCATGGACAGTGGCACAAGGACCCTACACAGCCACCCTGAGTGACAACCACAGCTCCACCTCAAAGCCATTCCCTCTGGGAGACTTCTTTCAGCCTTGAGCTCTGAGATGAATACACCAATTAAACTTGTCTTTGTGTCAACCAGTATAAATTTACACATTGCTCGTATTCAGAACCAGTCCCTTCTTGAATCCTAGTTCTCAGTCCTTAAATTTCAAGGATTAGGATCCACTGTGCTACACAGCCAAAGGGATTCCTTGCTGAGAGCATTTTGGATCAAGCTCCCACAGATAGACTGATCAGTGCATTTGTAAAATCTATAATAAGTGTTCAACTTTTGGCGTGACTTGGTCTCTGATTGAATTCTGAAAGACTATTTTTGTCCTTCAGATTGGAGTTAAGAGATCTATTTATCATTTCCCTGTAGGTTTTGAGGAGTGTAACAGAGCTAATTTCTCCTGATGCGAAGCATTTGCCAAATGTTTTTGACTGACAATAAGTTTTATAGGTGCAGACATTTGCAGGCAATACATGAACTAAAATTCATCATTTAATTGTTTCAAGTCATTCACCCACTTCTAACAATGTCTAGTAGAATCCCGTATTAGGGTTAAACCTTCATTCTCAGAACTGAAACTTGGCTGCTAAATATAAACTTGAGCCTAATCCAAGATCTTGTTTCAAAAATGTTGTTTTATACAGCTGATTGTGCTAAGTGGGGATGGAAAGCTGTTATGCTGAAGAAGTTCCTTACTATTTTAAAGCAACTTTACCAGCAATTCTTTTGCTGTATCTCTCCCTGTCACATTGCTGGTCACAGCTATAAATACATGGAATATTTTTCCATTCTCCCTGGGGCAGTAGATGAGGGCAGTGAAACAGGGGTTTTCACGGCTGACATCCTGTGTGCCCAACCACAGGTTTGGCCAGGAGTGAGGGTGGGTGAAGGAACATGAGCAAAAATAATCCATGAAGATTAAGCTGAAGATAAACTCCTAACTTGTGAATAAAGGTCTATTAGAGCACTCTGCTCTCCTCAAAAGGAGGGGACACACCCACAGCACCTGGTGGGACACTCAGTCACATGGCAGCAGCCTCCTCCTTCTTCTCCTCCTTTCTTGCTTGTCCTCCTCCTCCTTTTCACTAGGGTTTAACTTGACCCAGTCTTTATCTGTCCTTTGGAGTCTGATCCATCTACAGCTGTGGAGAGAAACTAAATCTTTTAGGTTGGAACAGACCTTTAGATAGAGTTTGACTGCTGAGTGCACGCTAAACCAAGTCCCTGTGCTCAGATCTTCACTTGTGCTTGGCTATGCTGCTCATGGATTGCCAAAGTGCAAAGAAAGCAAAGGTGAATTTAGCTGCCAGCTGGGGATTTCCTACTCTACGAATATTCAGAAACACTTGCACACATTTTCTTCCACCCTATTCCAAAATTGGCAAAGGAAGTATAAATAACCATCCTGCTGCATATTAATAATGACCAAAAAGAGCTAAAAAGTTTGGGTGAATATTAATAATTATTAGTATTAAGACTTTGTCAAGTGGGACCTCCTTCTGTTAAGAGCTACAGCTCCACCTCAGTCTTATTACAGAACTGGAATTTAATCTCTGGGTTTTCAGACAAGAATGTGCTGCCACATGGAATCACAGAATTGTTTGGGTTGGAAGAAACTTCAAAGTTCATCCCATTCCACCCCCTGCCATGGCAGGGACACCTTCCACTGTCCCAGGCTGCTCCAAGCCCCAATGGCCAACCTGGCCTTGGACGCTGCCAGGGATCCAGGGGCAGCCACAGCTTCTCTGGGCACCCTGTGCCAGGGCCTCCCCACCCTCCCAGGGAATAATTCCTTCATTAAATCTATTACTGATCCACCCTCTTTCAGTTTAAAGCCATTCCCTCTTGTACCCAGTCCCTCTCCAGCTCTTCTGGAGCCCCTTTAGGCCCCTTTAGGCCCTGGCAGGGGCTCTGAGCTCTCCCTGGAGCCTTCTCCTCTCCAGATGAGCACCCCCAGCTCTCCCAGCCTGGCTGCAGAGCAGAGAGGCTCCAGCCCTTGGAACCTCTTTGTGGCCTCTTCTGGACTCTCTCCAACAGCTCCAGGTCCTTATGGTGGGATCCCAGAGCTGAATGCAGCGAGCCAATTTGATCTTGTGCTCTTCCTATTTGGTGTGTTTACTCAAGGCAGGATCAAAGGACACGTTAGTGTGGTCTCCATGGCAGCCTAATTAGGCAGAATTTGTTCCCCTTTTTCCCACATAAGGTACCTGTTATTGGAAAATAGCCTTGTGCCCCTGAGGAGAAAAGTAGCATTGCTGTGTGAGGTAGCACAGTGGAACATCCTGCTCCCACTGTCCATGGGTAATTCACTGTATTTGGTCACAGTACAACAGACTGTGTTCTTAAACAACCATTACGGCTCAAAAGGTTTTCATCCCCATCTCTTCAAACAGGAATGTCTCTTTCCTACCCCTGCTTCTTGCTCCTGGTTATCAACTACCAGCTATCAACTGAAGCTGAGAAAATACTCATCTGCTCTTCATCCCCATAGTCCAGTACAAGTGGGAAATGAGGATATTTGCTTTAATAAAGAACTACACTGGAGAGATACAGATTTGTCTGGGAAGCTTTTTAGCAACTTTGTGAATTTATGGACCTCAAAGGAAATCAACAGAACCGGTGATTAGAGCTTATGAGATTTATTGGTTTATAAACTGTATAAATCCAATAATGTTTACTCAATATTGCAATGAAATGACCCATTGGTTTTATCCGATAAGCAATGTGATCTGTAAGCTAAGCTGTTCACTAAAAATCTCCCTGGTTACTCCTAAACTGTACCCATGGAATGCCAGACAATGGATAAGCATCCTAAGAAATGAAAGCAGTAGCATCAGCACTCATTTCGCATCCCATCCTGCAGTAATGAAGTTCAGTAAGAAGCACTGCTGTTCTACATTGTTCTCCAGAGCTCTAAAGCATCAGCAAGAAAATCACTAAAAGCGTGAAAATGTGAATTTACTTGGTTCATCCAAAGTTTTAAACGGCCAAGGAATCTCTCGTGCAACTAAACCCTCTGTTGGTGCCAGACAGGTTTGCTTCTGCTTTGTCTCCCAAGACTTCTTCTGTCACCTGGAACAACACAAACACATTTTATGTGTGTCCTGAGCGCAGAGAATAGCCAGCCAGGTTCAACTTAAACTGTGTCCTTTGCAGGGGTGGTTTGGGGTAGTCATGGTGCAGGTCAGCTGAGGGGTGGTGACTTCCACAGACCAGATCAGTCACTTCACTGCTGTTTCACTGTATCTGCACACCTGAGGGAGGAGAAAGGAGGAATTCTCCTCCAAACTCACAGAAGTTCTTTCAACAAAATGTGACTTTGGTGGTATTCACATAACAGCTGCCAAAGATCCCTGGGGTCTCCAGGTCCAAGGAAAACTTGTGTTTTGGTGGGAAAAGTAAATGTACCTCTTTCTGAAACAGCTCTAGCACCTACCTCTAAGCAAGCTCCAGTGTATGGGAGGTTGGTTTTTCAGCTGCATGTACAGGAACCAAGCTTTAAAGGGAAGAGGTTCCTGAGCCAGCAAAACTACCCCTGCTCCTTGAGGATAGCAACCAGAGAATCTCACACACTTGCTGTCGTAAAGAGAGCAGGTGAACTGGTTTCTATGCCAGTCTTTCTGTTCCCTTCCACTCTAAACAACACAGGGGGTGACCCTTGGGGTGTCCTGTGAAGGGCCAGGAGCTGCGTTCCATGATCCTTGTGGGTTCCTTCCAACCCAGCTGATTCCGTGGTTCTGTGAATTTTTTGTTTCCTGGTATTCTGTACCTGTCAATCCCTTCCTCTTGTATCCACTAAAAGTACACCGGCCTCTACAGCTTTTTAATCAAATAAGAACATTCTGGCTCACTAGTCCAAGGTAGGAAATACATTGAATGACTATTCAGAGTGAAGCTGTTTCTGTGCCAGGAACCAGCAGCCACATATTCACAATGAAAGGGGAACTCTCTGGAGTCAAGCAGCAGGAATCCAAACGCCCATTTTGTCCCTGGTAGCAGTGAAGCATCTTCTCATTATCTAATCCTAAAGCTGAACACGATCAAAAGGTTTCTGTAGAAATTTCCTCTAAATTCTCAGCAGAAGAGTTAGTTTTACTGCCTGAAGGGAATGACTTTCAATAAATGCAGCCTGTGCTTACAGAGGCACTTCAGGCCAGCGGAATGAAAGTTCAGCTCCTCTGCACTGGGTTCACATTTGAATGATGCTCCTTGGAAACTGAAGTACAGCCAGCCAGCTGAGACTGCTCTTGAGAATGAAGATTTCTCATTTATAATTCATAAGAAATAAATACCCACCCTGAGTGGTTTAGAAGAGTGTTTTTGTACCTTTGTAACAAGGAAGGGAATTTCGTATGAGGGAATTTCTGTTGTCTTGTATTATAAGGGGGGAAAAGCTTTCTTATAATTGAGGTTGATTTCAGAGTTTTGAACTTGCAAAATAATTAAATCCACTACCTGTATGTCTGCACCTATTTTTTAGTAAATCATAACTGGAAATACAACTGAAATGCAACAGCTGATAGGGCAGGGAGACAGTGGAAATGCACCAGGGACATGCAGTACAGCACTTTCTGTTTAGGCTTGGTGCTGAAGCCTGCGCAGAAATCAAACTGAAAACCAAGAAAACCCCACCATATTAAGTGAAAAGAAGAATTTTCAGTCACTTTTGGAACCAAAAAAATCCCATCTAGAAAAGAAAATATTATTGGAACCAGGTAGAAATATTGTGGAACCTAGTTTTATAAACGTGTGGAAGCTTGAGGGGCTGCACTGTCCCAAGAAGTTTCCAGATAAAACATGCTAAAATAAGCTACTAAGTAGGAACTCTTTTAACTTAATCTAATGAGCTTTTCTGGGGTTGGGAGGAACTAGCACCTTGAATGAAAATGTTCTACAAAGCAGACAGAAGTTTGAAGGTAAGACTTGGATGAAATGTTCATCTTGCTTACTGAGAAAACGACCAAGTTTAATTTAAATGCAGAGCATTTGGAGCAAGAGGGACACTCCCCCTCCTTACCCAGGGATCCTCACTCTGTAGAAAGAACCTAGTGACTTAGAGACAGTTTTAACTTTTTCTAGCATATATTTCTGCCAAGTCTGAGTGAAATTTTCAGGAGAAAGGAGAAAATATTGGTATCTTTTCATGGCACAGGATTCTGAACATGCTGTGTCAGGTGATTAAGGAAGCTAATCAGGTGGAGTGCAGTTTGGTTTACATTTTGTTCCATGAAAATGATGTATTTCCCAGCAAAATCATCACTAATGTACTTGACCAACAGTTTTGACTCAGCTGAATAAAACTTCCCCTAACAGATATTCAGGGATTTTCTTATGAGTGCTCATTTCCTTACAATGGTAATACTTAAACTGAACCAAGTCTCTTCACAATACTTGGCAAAAGCATATTTTAGAAGGGGCCCTTTGGAGAATACAGTTTTGTTTAGATAGAATCTATGAGAATCTAATGCCATTTCAGAAGTATCCACAAGGGTATTGGTGTAAATAGTCGTGAAATTCACATTTAAAAAATAGACATCATGGTTAAAATGCACAGCTTGGATTAAACAAACAGGCAATGAGCAACAACCTCTAGTTTGGCATGAAAGATCAGAGGAGCCTGAGTGACAGATAAGAGATTCATGGCAGGTGAGAAGCAAGTCAGTTCTTTGGCAGTTCCAAAACTAGACCCTTGCTGCACAAAATGTAACAAATGGAACTGCAGAGCCTCAGCTGATAATTCTGATGATATTATCTAATTAATTAAAGCACACTGATTAGCCCTACAGCATTTGCTTTGGGCAGCCAGGTATTCTTTAGTCAAATGTAACAAAAGTTGCCCCAACTGCTTCACCAGTGTGTCTGCAGGACATCAGCATTCTACTGAAGTCATTAAGGTGAACTTGCTATTTTTAGCAGTCCAGAAGCATATTCTGCCAGAATTACCTCAGCATTCGGGCAGTGAGCACTTAGGGGAGCTGAAATCACATTTGTTAAAATCTAAATCCTGGCAGTTCGAGTGTCAGGTGCTCACAGAGATGTGCTGATGGTTCTGACAACTCATCTCAACCTCCCGTGCAGGATTTCTGCTTTCATGGTGGAAATGTGCAATCCCTACCTAGACCCAGAAATAACACCAGCTCAAAAGGGGCCAAATGAGACAAGTTTCCAGTCCAAAAGTAGCTTGAAAAATGAGCAATGAGTGATTAAATAAACAAACCAAAAATGAGAACAGAGCCACTATACACAAGGAATGTAAATGTGAAGCATATTTTTAAATGTTTTTCCATCCCCAGAATGGTGCAACACCTTAAATAAGGCAAATGTTTGCTCTGAAACTGAAAAAGAGTTTGGTAAGCACCACATTGATCTTTTCAACTGATATACAAATGCATCTATATTGACAAATTTCTGTTAGCAATCTACCCAGTAAACCAGCAATGATCCGCTAACATCCTACTGGGAAGTTAGAATATACTCCCGGATCTACACATGGATACACATTTTCATTTTGAGTGTGCCTAAAAAAATAAACACATTCAAGTTCCCATTTCACACAAGTAGGACTAGTTGGCCTACTTGAAATCTGTGATAAGAAAATGCATTCTCAACTCCACTGACAACCTTGGCACCTGATTTAAAGTGCAAAGTCAGGTAATTCAAGTGTAATTCACCCTGACCTTTGGCTGGTCACCTATTTAGATCAAAGATTCCTCGTTTTGCCTACGCAATTGGGAACCCAACAAGGTTTCCATTCCCTATTGAGGCATTTGCACGGGAAACTAACCTAACAATGCTTCTACTACTTCCAATACTAGCACTAGTATTTAACTCGGCCTGTAAAACCCCCACATCACATCAGGTCTTGCTCTGAGGTAAAACGAAAGAGCTTCTTTTGAGTTACTTGTAGACCGCTTTCTTATAGAACTGAAGTTTAGGCGTCTGTGCAGTTACATATTTATGTATAATCACTTATGCATCTCAGTCTCAAAATATATTTTGAATCTGGTGAACAATTTCACATAAATTTCAAAATCTAATACTATCAATCAGTTAAATTTATGAGGCCCTTGCCCAAGAGAATAAAAACCCAAGCACCCCCTGGGCAGCAGAGTGTGCAGTCACTGTGTACCCAGCTCCAGATCAGCTGCAGAACACTCTGGGTGTCACTCAGCCCAGGACAGGCAGCTGGGACACTCTGGCTATAATGCAATGGAAAACTGGTGAAGGGCAGCAGAAAATCCTAGGAAACACAGGAAGGATCTGAGGGATTGCAGTGAAGGTTGTGGGAGATGCAGGATTTGTGGGAGATGTGGGAGATGATACAAATGAGATGAGATGAGATGAGATGAGATGAGATGAGATGAGATGAGATGAGATGAGATGAGATGAGATGAGATGAGATGAGATGAGATGAGATGAGATGAGATGAGGATTTGTGATTATAAACTGGTGCCTTTTCGGCCTCCCCAGCTGTGGCTCAGCACCTGCCCTGCAGGTTCCAGGTGAACAGAGAGCAGGGGAATAGGGAAGGACAGGAGATGAGCTCCATTCCACAAGCACCAGAGGGAGACCTTGCAGTTAGAACTCACCTTTTTCAGCACCAGATCATCCCCTGTCTATCTCCCATGTGGATTTTTTGGTGTCTAATAAGCACACACTCCCACTGCAGAGTCTCCAAGTGCACACTCAGCTCTTCCTCTGTCATTTCCCTCCCAAGTAATACAGATTCTTATCAAGTTTCAGACTTTTAAACACTTAAAAACACTTAAAATCCATCACCTACAGGAAGTGAATATTTAGACAACCAAGTTACATCAATGTCTCTGAGTGAGAGTGAGAATATGTTTCACTTTAAGATCCTTTTTGGTGAACTGCATTACTCCTTACTCTAATATTATTTCTCAAGTACAAGGTACATTTATTGCCGTCCTGCCTGTACACCCAGTGCCTGGAAAGGAGAACATTTCACACATCTAATTTAAAGACAAAAGCATTCACTATTTATTTCAGTGAAAAATATGACATTCATTATATGCATCTTTAAGCTGCAGATTCACAGCCATTTCAGACTTCAATAAAATCATATCATCACTAAAAGAAAAGATTTCCAAACATCTCCCTTTTCTTGAGCAGAGCAAGCATTCACAGACAAACACTGAACGAGATTAACAACAAGAGCATTTGTCAGTCTGCTTTGGGAAAAGGATCCTTTCCACACAAACTGGAACTTTGCCTTTTTCCTGCAGTCTCCCTGGCAGCCAGACACATTTTGGCTGTTCCCCACCACCACTTGCCTTACTAGGCAAAGTGTTTTAGGCATCCAGAGAGGGCCCACGCACCCTGCTTGGGTTCCTCATGCTGTTTTCTTGCAAAAACTGCCAATTTAAACAGTTCCTGTTCTTAGCTGCATCCACATCACTCCTTCCACTGTGCCAGCACAGCCAATGTGCCAAACGTGCAGTGCACAAGATCATCTTAAAACGATGTTAAAAAGAAATGATCAGGTGTTTCAGGTGGTCACAGCCCATTCCAAGGGAGCCCTTCACTTCTGTCCACGTAATGTGGTGACAATGCCCAGGTTCTGAAAGGTGAAACAGTTGCCTGGACTGAGTGTGATGAGTCAGTAGTTCTGCTGCACAGAGTGAATATCACATATGGAATTAGACCTCAGGAATTCTTGGATAAAAAGATTACTAAAAAGCCCATATTTAGTAAACAAAGCAGAAGAAGAAAGAGTAAGAATGTACAAAAATAGGAGTAAAGAGGAATCCAGTAAAGTTAAACAGCAAAGGCACTAAAATATCTTGCACTTTGAGTCTGGCAGTGTGTTTTCATTCTGTGCCTGGCACAGAGGGAATCCTGGATCACAGCTGGGGTCCCAACAGGTTCAATGCGAATAAAAATAGCACAGGAATAAAGACTGACCCCTCACCACACATTCTCAAAACCAGCACATCCTCAATAGACCAAAGTAATCTTTTTGAAAAAAAATCCCCAAATCACCTTGAAACACACCCTCAGACAAAATATTGATTCCACATCACTTAACAACTATGAACCTTGCTGGCAGAATTCTCTGTTCAAGACAGAGCGGTTTAGTTTGGAATTTACCTGAAGAAGCCATGAGAAGGAGACACTGCTGAGAGGAATACTCCAAAAATGCCTCAGAGAAACACCAATTAAATAAATGTTGTGTGCAAGGCACCAGAGGGGCAGAATTACTTTGGTCATTGAAGCAAAGTCTTCCTGTGGCCACAAGAACTGCCTGTGCAAGCAATTCTCAAGATAGATCATTGACATATTTATATATTGATATACTTGATATTGGTACATTTGCATTTAATTTGCATGGTATTTAAATGAAAAATGAAAATTTAAATGCAAAAAAAACCCCAAAGTCTCTACATTCTGTGCTTTCAAATGTTTACATACAAGTCACAGCAGCACTGCTACAGGAACCAAGAGCTGGATTTACTTCTGCATTCAAGTTTAGGAAAAAATCCTCAGTTTCAAAGATTAAGGAGAATTCTCCATCTGTGTTTAGAGTTACCAAGTGAGTCTCTAAAACCGGGCAATCGACTGGCTTGAGCAAACCCTATTTGTGTGACAGAGATCAGTCTCACTGACGACGCTGTTAGCAAACCCTGAGTAGGAAAACTGCCCTCATTCCTTCTCTTCCTCCTGTCCTTTGGCCAGGCACCCATTTAAAGAGAAAGCTGAATTGGGAAGGCATCGAAAAGGGAACTGTAAGGTTCCCTTCCAGCTGGCCAGGGCTCCCGGCCCCTCCCAGAAAGGGCACCAGAACTGTGGAAAAACAGAGGCAGGCTGCGTGCCAAGGGCTACTTCCATCCTTCTCTTTGCTTCCATCCCTCCTCCTGCTGAAACCCTCCCACGATCAAGGATACACCACTGCCTGCAGCAGCTCCCTGGGAAGGGCACAGGGCCCGCTGGGCCAGGGAGGATTTCGATATTTGGGTGTCCAGGTCACGCAGCCACCCCCTGCCTGGGCACCGTGCCCAGGGACCCCAGAGCCCTCAGGACAGCCAGGCCACGGGAGAGGCCATGGCCGGGCAGTGGCACCGTCCCCATCCCTCCGCCTGCATCCACCTGCATCCAACATGATTCCCATCCCCTCAGCCACGGGGGGCTCCCAGCACCCAACCCCTGCACTGGGATGTCAGTGAATATCCAGGTATTATGGCTTTATAAGCTGTTCCGGGTAATTTCTGGTGAGTAGCTTCAATCCAAGCATCCCAAAGGGAAGGAGTTATCAGCATGAAAAAGCAAATAATCAGACATCACATCACAAGTTAGTGGATCCCCAGTGTAAAATCAGATATTCCCAGTTGCTTTTCTTACCAGTGCAGATGGTTTTCTGTTCACAATAGGATTAACATCAAAGAAATAATTACTGGTTAAAAGTGTAGATTCAAAACTGAGTAAATTTTAGTTCATAATCAGCTAAAACCCCAACTCAACCATTGCATTCTATAAATGGCAGTTTAAATTTGTGATTTGGGATTTGTTATACAAACGGGAAAGGAAGAAGGAACTTAAAATCAGTGTAAATGGGCAGATGAAAAATTTTAAAATATTGGATTGGAAAGGTTGTAAGAATCTTAATTTTAAAAAAGCGCCACCCCCTCAAAAAGTTTTAATCTATTCAGGTTGTAATGCATGTGTGTGGTAATAGCAACAAATAATTTAATCTACTATAAAATTTCTCAAACTGAGTCAAAGAGGTTACCTGAATCGCTTAGTCATTACAAGAGAGAGGTATTGGTTTGTTGACCCATTTACGAAACCAAAGAGATTAATTTTGGTTTAGATTTTAGGACAAAGATGGGGATGATAATTAGCAAGGGTCCTGTCAGCAGGCTCTGCTCGTGCAGGGTCTCCAGGGGATGCCCAGGAGCCAGGGAGGACACCCACATCCTGTGCCTCAGTTGGGAGCTGCTGGCTCTGAGCTCCCCGCGTGGGTGGGAGTTCCCTGTGTGAGCCAGGGGAGCCTGGCAGCATTCCCAATTATCCCACGTAGCTCTGGGAGTGAGCGCTCCCAGGGCCTCCCTCCCCAGCCCCTGGGGCTGGGGGTGCCTCTGTGGGTGGGTGTGAGCCCAGGGACACTCCAGACTCAGAGACTGTGTCTCACGGACTGCAGCTGGGGAGAAATTCCCTCACGTGGAGGAAAGGAGTGCGCAGGAAAAAATCCCAGGTTATGAACCCCAAAGGACAGCTCCCGGGATCCACACACAGGAGCACCATGGCCCTGCCTGGGAACTCCCTGGAAAGGGGCATTTGGTGCTCGCTGGGTCCCTGTGCCCTGAGGGCCTCCTTCCAGACACGTCACTGCATCCCAGGAGCTGCTGGGATTACTGGGATTGTCCTGCCAGCTTGGCAGAGCTGCCCAGAGCTCAGGAATTGCAGGGTGTGCCAGGGGCAGCCGGGCACACACAGTCTCTTCATCTCCAGAGTCCTCCTCACAACACCTTCTACCAACAGCCACTGATGGCAATGTTTTCTATGTAAAAACCCATCAGCCAAATGTCTGGATGCTCCAGGTCTTTGGTCAAGCTATTTCTAAGTGGTGTTCCAGAAATAGCACATGGGTTTATTTACTGTGTAGCAGTCCACATTAATTTGCCAAGTGCCGTTACATAACAGCAATTAATTTCATTATTTCTTCATTACTAGCTGTGAGTGTAGACTGTTTCCACAATGTGCTGAATGCATTTCTGTAGCTCTTCTCAGTAGCTTTGGAGGGAAGATAAATGAGGACAAGCAGAGTGCCCAGATTAACAACAAATGATAAATCCAAGCCCCTTCATTGAAGCCAAATTAAATATTCTGTTGTAGGCCTTGACCTAATTCCAACTACTGGTTATTTTTCTTGTACTTTTTCATTCAACAGATTTTTTAAAAGATCTGGGTCTGTCATGAGAATAGGCTAAACTCTACCTTGAGACATACCTTCAGAAATTATCTTGCAAGCTATGGATAATTTCAGATGGCTCCAAAAGTTGCTACTAGATTTCCTGGAATCAGGATTTAATTCTCTATTTAAAGAGGAAAAACTCGTGTTGTTTAGAATAGTGATTTATCTACCTTTTAAACACTACAAGCTGTACGTGCTTGCAGACAACTCCAAATGTTATTGACAGGACTTGGTCCGTAGGTTTAACTTTTTAAACTTTTCTTTCCTTATTCTTGTATTTTATTACACGGATGTGTCCAGAAGATAGGTGGAAGGTATGTGTTGTACACCCTCCTGGCATGTACACTATATATTGTCCTTAACTGTTTTATCAGAATTGTACCACCTTTCAAGCATTTGTAAAGAGCGGTCAACACTACTGAATTACTTTAAAGTATTTAATTTATTTAATCTTGTCTAGTTTTGCAGCCTTAGAATCTCCTGAATTTCTATTTTTATAGCTTTGTTTTCTCTCTCTACATCTTCCCTGTAATGACTGATCTCTCTGTCCCTAGGATTCAGACTCCTGCATCAGAAAAACTCCAGTGTGTTCTATTTCATAGATTCAAAATCAGTCCTAAACTACACTGACCTATTTTACCCCTGTATCATTGTCACAGAGGAGATGTGCCAGATGTCTGAGAAGTTTCATTATTCCCTCAGAGAGTCTGACCTATCCTAGAATAAAACTGAGATTGCACGAGAAGGACCAAACTCTGTTTTCAGGGACGGTGAACTCACTGGACAGACTCAGAGTCCTGGAAATGAATGTATGTCCATACTGGTGTGGCTGGGGTTAGAACCTGGCTAAAGAGCTGCTCCCAAAATAACATTTTTGCCAGCTGGTTACTAAACTGGGTGCTAAACTGAGTCTCTTCTATGCTCTTAAAATGCTTTTGGCCCTGGTAGGCTCCAGATATGTGTGGGTGTCGGTGTTCGTGACATCTCTGATGCATTTGCTGAGCAAAAGCTTCTTATTCAAACTCTGTGCCAGGTCTGCTCCTCCACAGGCAAAATCCCAACCATGAGAGGACGTAATCATGGAAGTAAATAGGTCCATACACACTTGTTAAGTCTTTTAACTGCACAGCTCTAAAAAAACCCAGAATATCTGCAGTATCCCTGCCCTTCACAGGCCCCCTGGGCTGAGATTGGGGTCCTCCAGGATCCTCCCTCAGCCCTGCTTACCTTCTCCTCCACATCACAGTTCGTTTATTTCTCTTGTGCAGCCCTTCTTAAAATTTATTTATTTTGACTGGTCTCAGAGCTGATTTTATTATATTCACAGGAATTCGGCCCTCCCTGACCATCACAGCCCTGTGACCTTGCAAGCCAGCACTGCCACCTGATCACTGTCCTTACTCTGCTGTGTTTGCTCAGTGGTAAAAGAGTTCCACAGCTGGAGACCTCATACAAAGGATTTCCAAACTGTCAAAACAGAACTTACTGCTCTGGGGGTTTTCAATATCATTTCCTCAGTTTGAATCCAAAATGACTGATGCATACAGAAGGAAGAGAGGGTGCATTTTTAATGCTCCCTACCAGCTCTCAGCTTCTACGGGGGTGTGACTTTTCCTCCTGATCAGAGTTCCTAAGGGATATACAGATAAGGACCTCCTACGACACACACTCAGCATTGCAAACACCAGATTTTGTACCATTGAATTAAATATTGAATTAAATTAAATATTGAATTAAACTGGCTGTGTATTTGGGATGTCTGCGAGGGTACAGACAGAACGGTGTCTGTGTAACTTTAAACAACCATCTCTGTATCCCAAAGTGCCATCCCGAGGTGACCTTTTAAAACTCCACTGATTCATGAGAGAGAGAATTGAAATTGGTGCCTATTCTGATTAAATCCAAACCAGACCAGAAAAAGCCTATTTGCTGACCTCTGTACTGCAGTTGCTTTTCCAAAAAGCAAAAAGCAACATTGCAGTTGGCAAACAAGAACTTATATTGAGAGGTTTTGGTGGAATGGGCAGTGACAGGACAGGCTTGAAGGCAGAATAACCTGATCTTTCTCCGAGATGGCATCTCTAGCAAAGCTTTTAGCATAGGGGCTGTCAGCACAGGGGAGCTTACCCTGATCCTTCTGTCATACAAGTTATTCAGCTGACACCAAGTAAGATTTGACCATCTAGTCCGAAGAAATAGAAAAAAATCACTTCATAGGTGTAAGCACATTTTTAGGCATGCTTACTGTGAACAATTTTGCAAGGTGTTAATTAGATTTCCAGGACACGGAACAAATATAATCAGAACAGAGTAGGTGCAGAGCTCAATCGGAACAAGCAGAAACTGTAAACTCTAAGTATTCCCTATGGAAAAATTTGAGGTGTCTTATTTTGACATGTCAGCATTGAAAGGAAAAATCCTGGGACTTATGACAGCAATGAATGCAGAGTTCACAGTCAGAAGGTCTGGAAAATCTGTCCACTGCTCGGGGGGAAGGGGAGACAGTGAAATCACATACACTATAAAGATCCATACAAATTAGATAAGCAAATTCTTATTTTTAGCTTTTGCCCAACAGCAAAGACAAGGGAACAGCACACAAACAACTCAGAAGGGAAGAAGTAACCTAAGCTAATCCAGGGTACATTGAGCAGTCAGGTTCCAGAGGCAGGAGGTGTTCATGTAATTGAAGAACAAGAACTCCTATAACTGAAGAAAATTTGTAATAGGCAATCAAACAGGGAAGAAAAACCACATTTTTCTGTCCCTACCTTGCCACCCCAGGAGTGATCTTGCAAAATGCAAAGGGTGTTTTGCTCAAAACTGGGTGCCAGAATAAATCAAAGACTTCACTTGCCCAGAGTGATGAGAGTAACTTGGCACTTAACTCTCATTAAACTGTCATGAAAGTCAAATGGGGTTTAGGAAGATAAACCTCGGAGGATCCAGGCCTTTGGTACCTAAAATAAAACCAGGGCTTAATTGAAAACCAGCACCAAAACAGTGATTCTGAATTCTTTTCAGCCATCTGGAGATGCCTGATATTTTTAGTTTTCCCTGTTTTTCTGAGAGAGGCACAAAGATAGAACAACTCTGTAGCATAGGGAATGTGGAAATCAGTCTTGAGCTCTTTCACTCTGACATATTTAAAGCAAAAAGAATGAAAAACACACATTTACATACCTCCTTCCTGAGCAGCTGCCTTTACCAGAAAAGGAGACACCACCACCACCACCTGTCCTCTCAGGGAACCTTTCAGGACAAAAAAGGAAACCCTGCTCTGTTCTGTGAGTGAACATGCAGAAGGGGCTTCGTTTGGAAGGGGAATCAGAGCTGTGGAATCTGAATGGAGAGAAGATCCCCCTGACTGTAGAGAATGAAATCTCCTGCAACTCAGTGTGTGACATCCAGCTTGTCCCCACTACTTCCCTAAAAACCAGCACCTAGCTGCCTGCTCGCCGTGGGATTCTCCAGATCCCTCCTGCTGCTCTTCCAAACTCTGCTGCAGCACTGGAATATAAAGTCCGCTCCTGAGGTCAAGTGCTAAAACGTTAGGAATAGATCTGGCCTTGAAGCCAGTCATAATTCCACAGCAGTTGAAGCTCTTGAGGAAAAGGGACATAGATTATATTTTATATATATATATGATTGCATTTTATATTTTGCAATATATTGGAGAATTTAAGATGTATCTCCCAGAGTATAACAGAATACAGGAGATATGCTCCTAGGAGCTTATCTTGTTCAAAATAAATAAAATATGATCTACACTTGTTCATGGTATAAACAGAGCTAAACTGGAATTCTCTCCACTGATTCAATTGTGTTTGTAAGTAAGGAAAACAATTAAAGATGCCATTAGCCTAGTGATGAGTACATTTCCATCCTCCATGTGACTCTTACTTGAGCATCTGTGTTCTTGTGAGCAATCCTGTGATTAAATTCACGATCTCTGAAGATAATCTCCTAATTTCTGCTTGCTTATTCTCTCTGAAAAATTTTCTTTGTCTGTAACCTGAAAAGGATGCAATTAATTGTGTGCAGCCTACGGTAAAGCCACATTTTAGAAATTATAGAAATTGTACCTGTTGAATTATGTTCTCTATTCAAGACAAAGATTTTTTGCTAGGATTGGCCAAAGAGATTTTCAAAATCTTACTGCTTCAGGCACTGGAGGACAAAAAGGAAACACTCTGTATAACTGCATCATAAGAAATCTGAACAACAGCAGTAACAACATTTCCCGGAACGGCATCTCCTGGAGTGGGAGCCAGTGTGACCCACACACTGCTTGCAAAAAAAAGTCTAAGGGAAATCTCTGTTCTTGACTTGGCGCAGATCAACAAATGGCAGCTCTGGGAAAGACTGGGGTGTTTATTAGCTTTTGTCATCACCCTTTTAAAAAATATTGGTTGTAATAGCAGGGGCCTAGCATAATTAGTACCAGTGAGGGAGGGGTAGGATCTTAACCTAGAAGAGGAAAAATAGGGATTATGGGCTTGGAGAACTCTGTCATCCTTGGTTATTTAATGAAGTAACTGAAGCAGTTCTGCAGCTCTTAATGGCTCTCTTCCAAAAATACTACACGAGGGTACCAAGGGGAAAAAGAAAAAGAAACACAGTTCTTATTCTAAGAAAGAGTGAAGCAGTTAGCAGCTGGGGAATAATAGTTATACTCCTTAATTAAAATTCCTGGGAAAATACCGACATATTTTCCAACATTTTATAAAAGCATGTGGGAAACACAAAGATTTACAGGTGTCATGGATTTACTGAGAACGAATTCTGTCAAGACAATCTAATTCCCTTCTCTCAAAGAAAACTGGCCCTGGGAATGGAGAAAAAGCGGTGGGAGTCAAATGTTTGGGCTCCAGTAAAGCCTTGGCTGCTGTCTCATGGAACATCCACACAAGGAAGCATCCTCTGGATGAAGTTACTGCAGGACGTGTGCAGGGAAAGGATATGGAGACTGCAACATTCAGTGATTCAGAGAGAACTGAAGGACTCGTGCTTGATCCTGTCCCAGAAAATCCTGTTCGTGCTCTCAGTGCTGACTTGGAAGATGGAATAGAGAGTCTCCTTATTAAATTTGCAAATGCCAGTAAGCTGAGCCTGCAAGTGCTCAGGATAAATTTGGAAAATAAATGTCTGAAAAGAGGCGCAGGTCAATAGCAAGAAGTGCTGTACTGGTCCAAAGAGAAATAGTCAACTGCAAAAATAAAAGATGGGGAATAACTGATGAGGGAATATTAATGCTGAACTTGGGAGTCTCAGTGACTCACAAGCTGGACGTGAGTCAGGGAGCCAACACTGCTAATACAGTCACAAAAATGGGAGAGGGCAGGCTGAGAGGTTGAAGTGAAAGTGAAGGAACCTTCTACTCTACTTTGCAATGGTGCAGCTTCAAGAAAGCTGTTGCCGAGTTAAAGAAAATTCAGAGGAGAGCTACAATGAAGGAGCTTTTAAATTCTGTGCAGGAATGAACAAAATGGGATTGTCTGGCTTAGAGCACTGAAAACTGGGAAAACAATGAAATACTCCCCAGAAGGACAGGAAAAGAAAAAAGAGATTTAATCTCAGCAAAAAAAAAAACAAACCCAACAATGTTCAGGTTAGACATCAGAAAAGCTTTCCAAGGGCAATAGTGAAAGTTAGAACAGTTGACCCTGGAATATTTTAGTCCCCAGCCCTGACAGTCCCTAAGGCCACTGCTGAGGAAAGGCACGGTGCAGTTTTCTTGCCGTGGGGCTGAGGGATGAAGCTGGTGATAAGCTGAGGCTTCCTAGAACAATTCTCTTCGACTTTGTAGAATACCTTAGTCTCCAGCTACTAATAAATCTCCATTTTGGAGTAATGACAAGCCCATTTGTATGCCCATTATTTGCTCTCTGAGATAGCCCTGTACATGCCTCTGCCTGTTTGCTGGGGGAGGTTCTGTCCACACTGCCCCCATTCTCTAATGGCTTCATTTAATATCTTTCAATAAAAGTATTTATTTGTCTAATTTCAGGATATGGATAAGAATTATCCAATACATTGCTTTTACAAAACATAAATTACCTGCATAAATGCAACTAAGTGGATATTAACAGAGCTGTTTGTGAAGCTACTTGGACATAAACATGTTGTGGAATTTAAACAGACACAAAAAGGAAGCCCTTTTGTGTTACAGCATAACATATATGTGTTAAAGCAGTAAACCTTCGTTATTCAGGTGAAAAGAAAAATGCTACGACACCTTTGTTTATTTTGTGAGTGACTTTATTTGAAGCAGATACTCTTTGAACTAATAATCTCATATATGGATCAAGCCTCAAGTGCCAGAGATTTTCCTTCAAGTCAAAAGTGAAAATTTCTCCTTATATCATGCAGAACAGATGAAAGCAGCATTGCAGCTGCACAAAATTTTCTTTGAAAACTTCACTTCTAAATAACACCAGAAAAAAACTCCAAAACACCGAAGTTGAAAAGGTTAATGCTGGTACATTCAAAAAACATCTCTCTATGTTAGATACCTTCTTGAATTTAACCTAAAATTATTTCTTTTGTTCCTTCCTATCAGTTAGGAATCTTCAAAAAACACAGTGACATGTCAGTGTACAAATGAACCATGTAATAGCTTAATAATTTTCTCATTTCCCCTATAAAGTTATTCTGTACATCAAGAAACAATGATGTAACGAAGTAAACTCTTTGCATTTTTACTTTTTTAAATGATCCTTTCAGAAAAACCAGAAACCTATTGATTATAAGATAGCCTATTTGTGTGTTTATTGTGAGTTTATCTCTGTCGTAGCTGATCGTCTCCCGGATAGCCTGGATTCACCTGGATTTTCCCACTAAATCCCTGGGACACGATTCCAGCTGGGTTGAAAGCAGGTGCCTGGGGCTGCACTTGGTGCCTGTGTTCACAGTGACGTCCACAGAGGTTCCCTTCCTGAGGATTCCCCAAGGAGACTGGCCCAGAGAAGAAATATTTTTCAGGAAGCTGCCAGAATAAGGAAAAATTCAGGAAGTGAGTCCCACTTCACTTCACTGAAATGCATGTTGTTCATTTCAGAAGAATTTATTGAAAGCACTTTACACGTAAATCTGTTTTAAAGCTGCTCGGAGTAACTGAGCTCCCAATGAGTTTTGTTCTCTGGATAAGACCGAAATATTATTGTTTCCAAGTAATAGACAATCCCAAAATGATAAGGAATTGATCAGCTCAATCCCAACTCCTTTTCCTGTGTGTCCCCAGCCCCAGGACTCTCACTTTGGTAGAAAAACACAGGCAGGAGTGAGGGACTGGCACCCAACCACTTGCAGTTTGCTGCAGCTGCAGCGCTGCTGCTCTGCCGGGGGACAGCCCACAGGCACTGCAAACAGCACTGAGAGCTCTGTGGAACCAACACTTCCCCCAGAATTATAGCAGTGGAACACAGAAAGGTCAAATAAAGGTGATGAGATGCAAGTCAAGAGAGTTAAAATACACAGGATTTGGGGTTTGACTTCTCATATTCATTAGAGGTTTCTGTTAACTGACACATTCTTTATTTCTGAAAAATCAGATGAAATGGTTGTTTATGGTTTGATCATGGTCTAAACACAGGCAACTGGAGGAATTGACGGGGCTGCTTACCCGGGATCTGGCCTTCCTTTCTAAATACTAGCCAAACAATACTTCTGAAGAGAGCAGGAGCTTCTCAGCAAACACGGCTCATTGAGCGAAAGAAGAAATCCACTCTGGCTTGGGCCCTGCTACAAATAGAACCTGGGTGAAATACAGTCTGAGCACAGCCAGAACCGATAAAGGACAGAGACAATCCCTGGTGTCACCATTGCTAAAGACACTCAGCAAAACACAAAAAGACTCAATGTACTATAAATGTGATGCAGACTCCCCAGACTGGGTAAAATAACATCAAAAAGAGAGACTTAGTTTCAATAACCCTGGTTAACCCTGGTCAACCCTGGTCTCTTTTAACACTAAAGAATTTTTAGTGCCCATTCCTGCCTCATGCAGGAAACCTTTCATGTGGTTACAGCACCCAACTGAGCTTCTTTGAAAAATCATATGCCTGATAAAATGGAAAAGATTCTGTTCCAGTTAGACAGCAGCTTGTTGGCAGCCACAGGCTATTTTGGGAATCACACTTCCAATACTGCATGTCAAGCCAAGATATTGACTCCTGCCAAGGATACAGCTTGATGGGAGTTTAAAAGGACTTTGGGATTTCTACCAAGATCTTAAAAAAACTATTTCTGTAAAGCTGCTTGAATCGAGATTATAGTAATTCAGGGGATTCATTATTCTGTAGTGAAGAATATTACATGCACCTTTTTATAGTATTTGGATCCTATACAGCAAGGTACTTAACAACTGTTTACTGCTAATATATATTTCAGGATATATGCATGTGCCTTGCTAAAGGAAAGCCCAAATTACTGAGGATAAACTTCTGTGTCAAATTTTCAATGGCAGCTTTTCATTTTACTGCTTGACCAAACTGGTTTATAGCTAAGAGTCAAAGCTTAATTCTGGGGAAGAATTCCAGCACCTTTGCAGGTTTCCAACCTTCTGAAATCTCCACTGCTGGAAGAAAAGTTCTTCTGTGAGCCCTGGAAATGACGAGAGGGCTGCTTTCTATCAGTCTGTGTTCTTTATCTCCGCAAATGCTCACCTAAACCATGGCATTAACACATTTCTCCCCATGTGTTCTAGAATGTCCCTGCCTGTGGGTTGGCCTGTTGGCCCTGCTGAGCAGAGTGTGGCACTCAGGGCGTCTCTCTCCTCCCCTCACTTAGCACAGATTTTCTCTTCTGCAGAGCCTTCAGTTTTATTGGAACCTAATTAAGAATCAGACTTCCACGTTTTTCGTCGGCTTTGGCTAAAATTATCCCATGGGTATAAAGCATCTCCAGGAAAATAGAGTGATATTATTGCTAACAGTGTGATAATATAAATCTCGTTTTCATAAGAAGCTAAGCTACGCAGAAAATGACTGTCAGTGATTACAACTTCCACGAGTTCAGTGGAGTTCTCCCAGGGCTTCAGCTGCTTCTTCCTTATCTCAGAAGGCAAATCTGGGAAAGAATCATTGGACTAATTTCATTCAGTGAGAATGACTGAAGTCACTGTCCTCAAAGAGACCATTTTTACCATCTTGTCTAAGAAATTCCAGGGACAGTGACCTCCAGAGTGTGAGATGTTTCTGCTGTCTGCAGGTTTTCCAGAGTCACTGACAAAAGACAGAAGGAAAAAAGTTCAGTGTGTACCATGGGAAGGACTGGTGAAGATTTTCTGGATCTAGCTCCTATTCTCTTTTAAAATTTTTAACTTTCCTGGATATTGTTGCGAAACAGATTCAAAGCCCCCAGAAAATGTGTATCTGGATATAAAACCTGAATAGTGCCTGACATTATAACAAGTCTCAAATAAGTAGGTGCCTGTTGTCTGCTATTTTTACCGAATTCATCAAAAATGCTTCTTTTCTGATTTGGAACAGACTGGAGCTGACAGTTCAGACTTAAGGGCCAGTGCTAATAATGGCTCTACAAATGTTTCTTGGGGCTTCCAAACCTTCAAAACAATGAAGTGTTTATTGGATTTATTTTTTTAAATTGTAAATCATACCCACTTGGGGAACAAACTTGTACATCTCTTTAATGACTCTTTCCTAGTAGCTTAGAACTGTGCTTTAAGTACAAGCTCTCCTTTCTAGAGGTGGGACTTTCACAGGAGTCATTTCAGATTGGTGGCTCGTTCTCTTTGCACTTTATCAAAGCAACACTGATCTGTGAAAAATACCAAAATTCCTCCTAGTTGCAACCATGTGTCTGGAAACTGCTTTCAAACTTATTTTTGGAGTTTCCATGTATCTTGTAACACCATTGAGTCCTGCAGTTTGCAGGAAAGGTCTCCTGTTCCCGCTCGAGTTGGATTCGTGCCCAAGCTCACCAACGTGAGGAGAAGAGGGATAAACTCTGCCCTAAGTAAAATCAATGCCAGTGAGCTCAAGAGGCCCATTAAAATAGAAATAGTTAAGACAAGTGGTGCAGCCACACAAAATTTTCCTGGCAGGGAAGGAAAGGGGTGCACCGGAGCTGAGACATAAATGTCAGGCTCAGGGATCCCCTCCTGTGGTTATCTCGCTGTAAATCCCCAAGAAGGGCTGCTCCTGGTAATGGTTTAGCTACAAAATAACATTTCCCTTCATTCCGAGAGGATGACAGAAACCCAAAATGCCCTTCTTCTGCTCTTTTCTTACTTTTACAATCTAGTTGTTTCAGTGTAACCTTCAGAAAGCTGAGATACGGGAATGAGTTTCCACTTGCCCATTTCCCTGTCATCCTCCAATTCGATTTATACTTCAGCAACGTTTAGGATTGGGTCTTTTGATACTTTGGAGTTTTGGAGAAAATAGGTAAGAAAGACTGATTTTTTCATTTCAGCTATTGGGAGTGCAGACTTTTGCAATTATTTGATGGCCTGACAGTGGAGAATTTGATGACTCACAGAAGGTAATGAGAAGAAACAATTGTCTTTCATGGACAAAGTGAGGGAAATGACACAAAATGGAATTGTATTTCAGAGATTTCCATAGTAACAGCAGAAGCAAGTCGTTCGTACAGATTCAGAAAGATTCACAAGAACAGACCTAAGACAGAAAACGCCTTGAGATCATAGATCTGAGAAAGTCAAAAAGAGCCACCTTCTTCTTCCAAAATGCCCTTCAAACATTGGCACCTAGCAAACACAAAGGAGGCAAGCAAGCCATCACCCAGACAGAAATCTGGACTCAGGGGCTGATTCTTGCATTGCTGTTTTCTCCTCTCCCTATTCCTGCCACCAGGTCTGGCAGGACCAGGATGAGAAACCTGGAAAGGAATGGAATCCTCCTTCTGGGAGCGGTGCCTTCCCTCGGGCACTGGTGGCTGCGTGGTCTCCAGGTGGCTCCTGCCTGTGGGAGCCCTGACACCTCTACCATCAATCTGTGGCTGTGAACAGCACCCAGAAACGGGGTAAAGGCACAATTGCTCATTAATTACATCCTCATTACCCTCTGAGTGGCAAAGGCTCAGCTGTTCCACAGCAGGGACTCAACAGAGCCCATCACTGACATCAGTCCAGCAGCCCATCCTTGGCAGTCGCCCTGATACCGCTGGGGGATATCCCACACTGGGGGCACCACCAGCCCGGGAAAAGGACTGGAACCAGTTACTCAGGAACCTCCTTCCTGCCCTGCTCCCCTCTGTCACTTTACCATGACAAGTCCTTGCCTGGAATCCAGGAGACAAACGGGACTTTCCATGCTTCTTGCTTTCAGATAGTTGTTTATTAGGTCCTATCAGAGAAACAGAGTCACAGACGTGACCCTGAACATTGCAGAGAGAGTATGTGAGGGAGAAGCCAGCAGGAAAAGCTGAATTATCAAGATGACACCATCTTTTAAAGGTAAATTAACCAATGAACACATAAAATGAAAGGTATTTTTACTTTTCTACTAATGCTCACTAAATAACTTTGTGGCATGAAAAGGAACTGCGGAATTTTTCATCCAGTCCTCTGAATCCACTTTTGCCACAGAATATAGAGTGGTAGAAGAAAGGAAAAAGGTCTAGATAACAACAACAACAATCCTCCATATTGGCATTATTGTTACTTATCCATTTACTATTTTAACAAACCCAACACCTCTAAATTTTCACCCTGTGACAATCACACACAATATTCTAACAGGTAGTTTATACTGGTGCATTTTCTAATTCTTCCCAGAGGGTAGGTGATTTTTTCCGCGGACGAAGGTCAAATGCGGTGCTGTCCAGGGGGGTAAAACCCTTCAAAACAGGCAGAGAAATATTCCCTGCACTCTGGACTCCGACACCCTCAGACTGAAAAGCCACCTTGCAGCTGCAGGAGTTTCCCTGCCTCGCTGGCAGCCCTGCCAGGAGCACTCGGCGTGGGCAGCTGAGGTGCGGCGAGCGCTCGGTGACTTTAACGAGTCACGCTTCCCCGCCATCGAGTGCTTGAGCTATTTATAGCCCCTGCCAGATTATGCAAGGATTCCCAGAACACTGCAGACTCCAGTTGGAAATTATGTCTGCATAGCCTGGAATATATCAAGCAATATTTTTTAAAGCCCATTGTTAGCAGAACAAGTGTCTTGCAGCTAAAGCTACAGAAAATCTGAGGTAAATTAGGAAAGATTCCATACAATAAAGAAGTTAATTTTGTTTTGTTTGCCAGGTAATTCTGATAATTTATATCTTTTTAAAAAACCCAAAAACTTAGTTGCATTTAAAAAATCCTGAAAACCCAACATAAATTGCTCATTTGATTGAAAAGTGAGATTTTTCTGATGTTTGAGACCATATATTTTAAAAAGTGTGAGGTAATGTGAATAATTTGGACAAGAATACCTGAATTTCAATATTTTAATGTCAACTTAAAATTTCTTGAAAGCAACAAAATGCTTTCAAATTTCTGATGAAATACAGTACCTTTCTATCCATTCAGCCAGGGGACAGGAACTTTCAGTGAAATCTTGTTTTGGGTTCCAAACATTACAAATTTTTTACACTTTCATGTTCAAAAAGACAAATAATAAATCTGGGACTTAGAATATTTCAGTGAAGTTTAAAAACCTAATAATCCACAAGAAAAGTAACTTAGCAGGAGAGCCACATGGATATAAAAGTAAAATACATATTTCACTCAGCATCCATGTTTTCAATGCAAATATACTGTAAACACCTGCATTGAAATAGGTCAATTAGCAGAGCTTAGTCCTAATTTTCAAGTGGCTTATCACTCCTGAGCAGGAATTTCTGAAAGGCTCAAGAAGAGCCATCATGAAAATTTGGCTGAGTTTTGTCAAAGAAGATTCATAATTCTATTACAAAGATTTTCATCACTGAGTCATCACAGGTTTTCACTGAAACATCAAATACAGACACAAGTTTGGGTCAAGTCTATTCAAAAATATAACCAACAATGATTTCATGCCAGTGCATTCTGTCAGACTTTCTAATCTACATTAATTTCCAAAGAGGATTATGGGATGTCCCAGTCTATTTTAGACAGTGAAACAGTGAAACTCTGTTCACTGGTTTGCTGGTTAGCTAATCAATCTAAGAACAAATTGCACTCTTCATTATGAAGTGAGCTTTGTAGTCTAACAATAAAATACAGCTACAGA
Organism: Falcunculus frontatus; assembly: GCA_013398115.1. Taxonomy (NCBI): domain Eukaryota; kingdom Metazoa; phylum Chordata; class Aves; order Passeriformes; genus Falcunculus; species Falcunculus frontatus. The sequence goes on from VZRV01006519.1 coordinate 422,049, forward strand.
GTCTGCACAGTCATCTTCAGTAATAGGCTCACTTAGTAACATACCTAGGCTTAACTGTAACATCTCATGAAATGTCTTAAATGTGCTACAAAGTAGAGTTTATACAACCAGAATTTAAAAACCCAACTTCTGTGCTTGATTTAGAAACTGGGAGTTAACAAAATTTCCTATTAAACTGTTAATTAATCTGGCATTCAGACCTCTGTACCTACATGTCAGGTTCTGCAGCTCTTCAGTGCGTTACAAATATAAAATAGTGGGAAGAGGGGAAGGAAGAAAGGGGGTTGTTTCTAGACCCCAACATGGTATGGAAGGGCTTTTTTGTGATATTTGTGCTTAGTGATGTCACCTACACTTTTTGTGTCACTAAAATTTTAACCTGGGAAGTGCCATTTTTCTGTCAAGCTGTGGAAAGAGGGTGATGTGAGCTTCTCAGTGTCTCCAATTATCCATCATTAATGGACTGGGTTGCAACGCAAACCCTCAGCAGTAACTTTAGAGTCAGAAAGGAGCCAGATTAGGCAGTTTTAATTACCCAGGGGTCATTATTTGAGCCCTTCCTTCTCAGACCCCGTCATTTTTGAATCAAACCTCCCATCTCCCACGCTGGGTCTGGCACTGCAGCCTTTGGGCCCTGCAGTAACTCCCCCAGGGTGTGAAGGAGCCCATTTTTAGCTATCTGGGGCAAAGTCAGCAGTGTTACTATTCTTACTGGGCACAGTGTGCAAGATCTATTCCCACACTAGGAGAGTATTTAGTAAGGTCACAAGGATGCCTAATCCTTATCAAACACATTCCCTGGAAACTTGGCAGGGGTTTCATTTTACAAGAATTCAGGTGCAAATTAATGGCATTTGTTTTAGACTTATTTAAATTTCTCAGTGTTTGTGCAGAAAGAGATTTGCATTACCAACCTGTAACAGAAAATTTGTTGTCAGCAGTATTCAAAGCCTAATTTTCCTTTGGTTAAATTGATTTTGAATCCATTTAATTGACCAGTTTTGGTAGAGTTGCTTCACATTCGTACTAGAAGCACACTGTATTTACACTGCTAAGATTTATCTTATTCTATTTAATCATTCCTTAAGGAAGAAAGCTGAGCCTTTTACATCATTTTAAATATGATAACATCGAGGCTGGAGACAAACACAGAGTGATATATGCAAAGAGTGGATGCAATTTTCCATGTTCAAAGAGGATCCTATGAAAACCAGAGACACAGAAGTGATAGAAGTGTGGCTCTAAGTGAAAACAGAGCCCTGCAGAAAGACAGGGCTTGGTCAGAACACTGTGTCTGCCTAATAATCTGTGGGAAGGAGGGGAATCCCCCCCAGATGTTGCTTCTTGTCATTTTCCCAACGTTTTCCTGTGGAAAGTGTCTGTGTGTGGTGGGCACATTGCCAGAAGCAGAGAGGTGTAAATTGAACACGACCGACCACTGATGGCTCCCCAGAGCTCCCAGAACATCTGTGCAATCACTGAGGACTCTTCAAACCCTGCTCTGAGCCAGACCAAACTCTGTCCTGACAAGATGTGGTAAATAACTCATCACAATGCATCCAGTGGAAAAAGATGTGATACACTGGCTCCCGAGGAAAGCCTTGTTTTAGGGAAGAGCCTTTTCTAGAAAACTTATTAAAAGGAAAAAAAGAAGAGCAGGAATAGAGTTATCATCACCAGCAAAAGCTGAATAGAGCCTCAGTAAATGGATGAGGGGGTTAATCTCTCAGACCACTCTGAGAATGCAAGAATATTTATAAAAACAGATTATGGATCTTAAAAAGTACTGCATTTAACTCCTTATCCTGAAAGCAGATTATATGAGAATATCTCATATGCAATTGCAAAATATTTTCTGTGGCATTATCAGTTGGGGTTTGTTCCACATTGAGGCCCCTCCTCAACTTCCTCAGCCTCAGCCAGAAAATGGAATGTGAAATGGATAGTTTATTAGTTTCAATTAATAGAAAAAGGCCTAGATACTGCCTTGTACAAGCCCCGTGCAATTAAAGCCCAGAGTCCTTTCCCAGGCAGGCAGAGCAGGTCCAGCAGGCAGCAGAGCTCTGCCCTCTGCTCCCACTCTTACACCTTCGTCCCCAGCATGCTGGAATGGCACCCTGGGTTTGCAGAACATCCTGGCTGGAAGATGGCATTTGGATAAAACCAAATGCCCAGCAAAAATAAATCCTCCCACCCTCTGTGTCAAAGGACACCAGAGGACACCTTTTGTCAGAGGTTGGCAGTCCTGCTGAGGACAGCCACACTATGGGAACTTTCACATCTGCCTCCGTGACCTTGAACAAGTAATTGGCTTGTCTGGGCCTCAGTTTGCTGCCTGAAAAATATTTGCAGGGGTTCTTGAGGATAAGATTGCAAAGCCCTCAAATACAATGGTACTGAGGACAAAAAAAGTGGACAAACTTTTTTTGGAAACACAGCTTTCTACTTCAACTATCAAAAAACCCCCAGCTGCACCAGAGTTCAAGTATGGGAGTTGAAAAAGGCTGTGATAAGAGAGAGCCTTCCAACTCTGCTCGTGGGTAATGAACATGTCTTGTGACACTTACACAGCCCTGCTGATAAACAATGCAGCGCCTTGCCCTTCTGGCCCACACAAAGGGTCACCACACGCAGGGCTTGGGGCTGCTCTGGGAAATGCAGATCTTGGAAGACTTCACCAAGAGTGACACAGTTGTATAATCACCATTCCTTCTCCCAGATGCAGAGCTCTCAGACCCTGACATGCCCCGTCTCTCCTCACGTGAGTGCCGCAGTGCTCTGGGAGCAGCATCGCTCCTGCAGCGCACGGCTCAGTGCCTCTCTGCCTGCCATGACTCTAAGTGGCAGTGTCAATGCTCAGGCCAAAAATAACCCCCTGACGGATGGCATGGATACTCCCCAGGCATCCAGTCATCTTTTTATAGCAACCCTTTGATTTCAGATACCAAACCTGGGCTATTTTGGGCGCACAGGCTTGGAGAAATGTTCATGATTTTTAGCTTACATGACTACTTTTGCACACAGGTGCTGTCAGAGTTCTTGTGGCTCTTCTTGAAGATAGGGAATGTATTTATCCCACTGGACATTTGTATTCACTAGAGGAATAACTGACCTAGAAAATAGAGACTGTACTATCACATGAGGTTTCCCAAATTATTCCTGGGGTCTAAAGGGCTTGTCACTTCAAGAAGTCCTAAGATGTCTGATGGATTGATACTCAGTGTAACTGAAAAGAATAATTTTGAATTGAATTAACTAGAAGTGAAATGTAACCACGGGATGACTTTGATGTCTTTCCTCATTTAATGACCAGGAGAGGATATATATACAAATATATACATACACATATATATTTTTTCAGTAAGAGAATGTGGTACAAATGGCAGATGTCCATTTCACCCTTGTGGCAGATAGAAGTTCACTATTTATTCTCATTGCAGATGTCCTTATCCAAACACATTTTTAAAAACAGAATGTACAATTCTACCAGCCATAAACAGCACCAGAATCTCCTGTGTGGGCAGAGCCCTTGTTATGTTACCTCACATCAGTTCAGTACATCAGGGTAACAAGAACAGGAATATTTTGGCAGCACCACCTGGTTTAATCATTGCTGTCAACATTTTGGGGAATTGTAATTCTGATGTTTACTACTCTAGTCAGAGCCAAGTCTCAAGGAAAGGTGTATAGATGGTAAATGTTCTGTAGCCTGAGGAATGCTGGCCAGATCAGACCTAGTTTACCACAGTACATACAGAATCTGGAATGTAATTTCATTTTCCCATCCTTATAAATCTTAACATCACTGGTAAGATTTTTCAAAGGAAGAGTATCATTTCCATGACAACCATGGCATCTGTAGCTGATTAAATATGAGTCTAAACTAGCAAATCAACTTTTACCTAGGAAAACATAGCACCAGGAGACAGGGATGAGCAGACGCTCTCGAGGGACAACTTTCAAAGAGAGAAGAGGCCTTGTAAGGTGCCACATCTGGAATTCTGTGTCCAGTGTGGGCTTTGCTGCTCTCCAGTGCCTCCAACTCAGAAAGTCTCTGACTCTGCACCTGGCACCATTCACAGAACAAAGAGAGCAGCCTCTATGTTATCCAGGACAGACACAGAGTGGGAAGGTAAAGAAATACAGCAACAATAAATCCATGGCTCAGCATCAGAGAAACTGGAACAGATCCCCAGCTCTACTTTAAAACTCTTAATTGAAGTTTCTTGCTCATGTTCCCTTTCAATATGACTTTACAGACAGTCTATGCAATAAATGTACAAGGGGGAAAAAAAATCAGTGTTACGGACACTTTGCAAATACTTGAAATAATTTAAAAAGTTAATTTCACGAGAAGTCTGTGAATAAGGCCTTATTTCTTCTGGAAATAAATCTGGTCCTAAATACCAGTGCATTAAGGCTTCTTAAAGCTGGAAGTAGAGTGATTCCAGCTTGTCCTATTTTAACAGAATATACTCAAGGTATACTTTAAGACTACGGAATGCAATTCATTTCCTAATTACTTTGAAAGGATTAAAAACCTGACCGGATTAGATTCAAAGCCTGGGCAGCAATTGCTACAGCTGAGTATCTTCATATACCTGATGTTCCCTGATGATAAAATCCACTGGTCATCAAGGAAACACTCAGTCCTTCAGCCTTTCTCCCCTAAGGCACACTAATGAATTTATTCATGGATATTAACCCAACTAGGAAATAGTTCCTCCGTACGTAATCTCCTCTCCCTTAGCATTTGACAATTTCAAATGCTGGAAGAGGGACGATGACCTCCAGTGGAAACACTAAAATTAAAAGAATAAAGGAAAACAAAAGGATTGAAAGGTTACTACACTTGTGGTTGAGACAAGTGGGGAAAATTCCCTTTTACTTTAAAAGCTGTCCTACAATGTGTATCCATATATCTGTGTATGTGTATCCCCACGCTCTAGCAGATTTCTTCTTTACCTTTTCCAACTCTCCACAGTCTGGTCTGGCTCCAGGGAAAGCCCATTGAAGATTATGTATCTTGTTGTTCTGTATCTGCCAGAACTGCTTTATTTGGGAAAACAACAGAAAACAGGTCAAACTAAAATTAATAGAGGGTCATCACTTACACTGTCAACCAGAGCACAGGCATCAGAAAAATATATAGTAAAACAATGACCTGGTTTGGGTGGGAGAAAATTTGCTCACCTTATCTTAGAAATTCAGTAGTAGTTTTTAATTCTGCCATTTTCCAGAAAATGTACTAAAATACTCCTAAATAGGAAAGCTTACGTGAGATGCAGCCATGATCAGAGAGGAGCTGCATTGTCATAAACCATCTTTCTCTCAATTTATTAGTGTTATAAAATCTGACAGGAAATTAAAGAGGAAGAAACTCTTGCTGAACTTTTCTAGTGCGGGGTGTCTGCTGAGGAGTGATTCTCAGGCTCCCTACAGCAGGACCAGCAGGTCAGGGTAAGCGAATACTGCTGTGAAAAACGAGGTTCACTCTCCTGTTAGGATTGAAAAGTTTAATAAAGGACAATAAGGGACAAAGATAATAAAGCGAAATTCACAGCGCTGGGTGCTTTGGCGCTCAGCCAAGAAGCACACCTGCTATCCTGGAGATTCCCTTTACATACACATCGACTTACTACATCTTCATAAACAGTTATGCATATTCAAAACCCTTTCCCGGAATAGATCAAAATGGAATGTAGTTTTCCCATCTTGCCGGTAGTTCTGGGAACCAGCAGATCGCTGTGGGGATAAGCCTTCTGGCGACGCATATTATCCTATCTGCTGCTGATCTGCTGTAGCAGGAGCCCAAGCAAAGAGTTCATAGGCATAGCTATTTCTAAGTTTCTGGTTGAATGAAAAAAGTATTAAAAAACCACGTCTTCACAACAAAGCTACCTTATGTAGCATCTATTTTGTAATAAAGCTATTTTATATATAACATCTATTTGAGACAAAACCATTGCTACAAAAGCTACTTTTAACATCACTTATTTTAACATTTGCAGAAAGCCAATATTATAGCATCTATTTATCACACTGCTTATTAGCTATTTTCCACAGCCTCCCATGTGCAAGCACCTCAGAAGGGAAACCAGCCCATGCGGACAAAGATGCTCTGAGCAGAAGGCAACGCCTTCCCCTTAAAATAAAAGATGGTGCCAACCTCCCTGAGGAAACCATGAGCAGACCCAGGGTGAAGCTCACAGCAACCCTGCACAAAGAAGCAGCAGCAGCACAGCCCAGGAGCCCCCCGGTGCCTCTGGACCCACAGCTGGGCACTGCTCAGGCTCAGAGGATGGCTCTGCATTGCACTGAGGTCTGTCTGAAGAGGCCGCAAAGAGCACAACGGCACAGTTCACACCACCAATGTGCACTAATTCCCTATTTATAAATAAACTGCCTTTCACACTAGTGCTCATCTTACCGGTGACTTATCACCTCACGCCCTCACTTCAAAGGGTGGTTGCTATAACCACGGGGAACTGTCTGATCCATTCTAAATACCCAAGCTCAGTCTCCCACTACATTACACTTGTGTGACCCCAATGGAGCAAGAATTTCTCCAGACTGATGACAAAACAATAGGTCAAAACCTTGGTTATTTTATTTTTGTACTGCCTTGGGTGTCTGTTTTTACCTGGAAGTATTATTTGTATACTGAAATACATAAGTTTTATGATTACATTACTCAGAGAAATAAGCAATGAGCATTCCTGGACACAACCTGCAGCTGACAGCAGGTTGGCCAGTAGAGGGAAATAATTCTGAATTCTCTTCATTTCAGCATGAAATAATGGCAAAGAAAGGTGAACACCATTACGTAAGCTACAGACAACTCATGATTAATGTCTGAAGTACCCTTATAATCTAGCCTTTAAAGGGGAAAAATTGACACAAATATCAAAGATCAAAAAGTAGTATTGGACTGTTGTTTTTACATTTAAAACTTATCAGTTTATTTCCAAGATTTTTGAAAAACCTTGGTGTCAGATGTGAGCACCATTGTTTGAGTACAATGCAAATTGTCGAGCACATCATCTTTGGCAGGCTTTTCTCATCCCCAGCGCGAGATGCTGGGGGAAAGGAGATGTCAGATGACTGACAAAACACATCTAACACTGACTCAAATGCTCCACAGCCCCAGCTCATCCATGTGACAGACACACAGACACACAGACAGACAGACAGACACTGGTGTCACTGACACTGGGCAAAGGCAGGGGAGTGCTCGCAGGTGGTGGCTGAGAACAGAACAGCTTTGGCTGCCACCTGCGCTGTCAGCCAGGGCTGGGGGCCTGGACTCACAGCCAGGGGTGTTCACCTTCCTCAAGCTCACAGAGGGAGAACCCTCCCTTGCCAGAACCGGACCAAAATGGGCTTTTCAGCAGACGTGAGTGCAGTGTGGGTTAGCAGATTTCTAAACTCACAGCCAAAAGATTGGAATCACGGTAAATTACATAGTTTAAAGTATTTCCATAATTAGAACTATAAAAGCCTAAAGAATGTCCATAATTAGAACTGTAGAAGTCTAAAGAATCTGTACTAAAAAATAGATGCACTGGAAACACATTTTTGGTAGAAGTCCTCGTTCCCTTTGCTAGAAACCCAAGAGAAGCCCTGCAGGCAAAGCCCTGTTGACTCATTGCAAAGGGTGCAAAACCTGAACCGTTTTATCTTTTCTCAAAACCAAGCATCTCTGCACACAGCACCTCTGCTCCCCGTACCTCCAGATTTCAGCAGAAGGTTTCCTGCCTCTTTTCTGGAAGGGCTGGGATATTTTTACTGCAAGCAGGCAGTGCTCAGCATGGTGTTTCAAAGCAGCTCCCTTGCCCACATGCTCCGAGTTGTGAGGCAGCAGCAAAGTAACTCACAGCTGCTGTTTGTTTCCTGAAGCAAAATGCTGGAAAGGCGGCTTTGTTCCTTTGATTGACATAGAGTTTAGACGTTCTACCCACAGCTGACACGGCTCCTTCTTGTATTTACTTCAGCTCTTTAGTTTCCACCATATACCTGGAAAAAAATAAATTGTAAGGTGACAGATGAGGAGCCATCTTTTGCCTAAGGGTAACTGTAAAAGAGAAGACACCCTTGCTCCTAAGAGCCATTGGTTGAAATGTAGGCTATTAGTTGCAGAACAGACACAAAAATTTAGCCAAAATAGATAAATGATGATATTGTTTCTCTTTTAAATTGTAGTGAGATGAGCTACCTACTTTGCTTTCATATGCAGTCACACCACTAAAACAGAATTGTTCTAGTTTAGTTGGATCAGTTATTTGAGCATTTTAGACAAGTTTTGGAAGCAAATTGAAGTTTAACAGCTACTACTTCTACTCTTTTTCTATGCTGTGTTTTGGTTACAGCTTGACTCTGTTCTTTCATTGGACCAGAGGGACACAGCTGAATGCTGCTTCTGCAGCTTCTGTGAAGTCAGTGAAAATAGGGAGAGCAGGAAATTCACGCTGAAATTCAAGCACACATTCTGCTCAGTCAGCCTGGGCTTTATAGATCTCAGTCACTTCCAGCTGAAACTTTGAAAAAATATGCAAGAAAAACTACATGACAAATGGATCTTTCAATTGTTTTTCGAGTGAAAAGAACTTTAACTGGTACCTTCCCATGCAGAGTCCTCACACAGTTCCAGAACACAAACACTCAGACACTGCTGCAGTACAGAAAAATCCCAAGTGACAGGGATGCACAGCCATCAGCAACAGCGTGTCAGAATCGTGTCACCACTGGCCTTCTCAGGGAGACGTGCCATAAACCAGCCAGGGACAGTTCTCAGGTCGCCAGCAAAACAGAACTAATCTTGGATGCCATACAACAGCAAGTAAGTTGAATGCATAAATTTGTGTCCTTGGCTGAGATTCCATCCCTGATCCCCTGCAAACCCAAAGCACAGAGTCTGAGTGCTCAGGCAGTGCAGTTATTGGCAGTGCAGTTGTTGGCAGTGCAGGGATCTCACAGCTGTGTATTGACACGTGTTCAGAGGCATCCAGCTGTGCTTTAACTGAACACTTGCCTTCTGAGCTGGAAACAAGGGATGTTCCACTTGTTCCACTTCTCTTTCTGCACAACCGTTAGCTTGAACCTGCGTTTTGAATTAAATATAATGAGGCAAACCCTATCACAGAATTAACGTTTAAAATCCTTTGTACATTAGGCTAAAGGCCGTATTAATACATCCTATTATGTGCCATTCCCAAAGCCTTGTAGAGGATAAGATTATCTCATTAATCCTGTTGTGCTCCCTCCTTGCAGGTGAAACACCAGACAAAAGAACACAGAAATAAGGCTGTTGAAAAGTGGTATCTGACACCAGAGCATCAGAGCAAAGCTATGGATGCTGCCACAGCTTCCAAAAAAGCACAAATTTAAATTAGGGATCTTCACATTCTGTATCTCCCACCTAGACTCTCACATAAGAGCAGTTTGACCAGTCTAAAGTGTGGTAGAAAACAGACAGATTTCATTCACTGCTGCAGTTACTCCCTAACTTTGCCTCTAAACACTTCACAGTCCTCAGAGCCTCAGGGAAAATTGTGACAAGAGAGAGCATTTTTTTCCCTATTCAAAGAAATGTAACAAAAAATATATATAAATATACTTTAAGCTGTCTCTTACTGTTGTACTTACGAAATATATCTCTTTATCTATATAAGTACACCTCAGGCTATCTTTTAAGCCGATATGATATTTCCTCTCCACCCTCCTAATACTTTCATTTTGACATCAATTATTAGTTCAGAAGACAATAACAAAAGGTAAGGCATTTTCTATTGATCAATTGTATTAATGTTAAACAAGAAATTAGTAGAGCATTGTGGTAAAAGTTAGAATTACACAAACTGTATTTTCAGAGTTACTGTTAGAGTAGTGGGAACTCTGCAAAGCTGGAAAATGGAAATTTCCATCAGGGCTCTGATGAAAGGAAGAGAATACTGTGAAGAGCCTCAGTAGCATTTTGGATGTTCAGAGGTTCAGCTGCTTTCTGCTCACACAAATATAGCTTTAGTCAGTCACATCTCCTGAGTGTAACTCGTGGAGGACTTTGGCTCCCCATTCCGTGCTTTTACAACCAAAAAATGCCTTCGCACTGACTGAACTCCTTTCTTACAAAATTTGAATGACAATCATAGGAAAGGAATAACAAGCCCTGGAGAGTAAAAAGCAACACATGAAACAGAAATAGAGTTGTCATCATAACTTTAAAAAATACATTATGAAAATCAAATGTCCAAATGGATGTGAGGGTTGAATGCCAGAGATGGAAACTTCGAGGACACCCCATCAAAGGGGACAGAGATAAAGCTTCCACACCAACCCTCAGAGGCAGACCATCAATCCTTGCCTGACACAAGTGGATTTTACTCAGCTACTTGGAGTTTTCAGTGTTATGGAGAGAGATGTTGTATTTCAGTCACATTCAGTGTTATACTTCAGTCACACTCAGAGTTACAGAGTGATTTTGTATTTGAAAAGGGAGATCAGAATCCCACAAAGAATCAGTTGGCTTTGAGACTTCTGTGTTTTCTACAAGTTTATGGTTAGCATTTTTTTAAGCTGGACTGTCTGGCCTTTAGACACAAACAGATTTTGAGGACAGGGGCTGTCTGGAAGCTTCTCATGGATTTCCTTTTTCCCATAAAATTCCAGGTTTTAACACTGGGTTTTCACCTACTCCCTACACATGTTGCAACTCGGAGCAGTGATTTCTAGCAATCACTTCAAAACAACAGGGAAAGCTTTCTGTCCTTATTACCCGGACAAATCTGTTCTCAGATAATTATTTCACAGTCTCATTGGCATAAACTCCCTCAGCTCAGAACATCCAAAGATGTGAACATCCTGGCTCAGCAGTCCCAGGCTCTGCAACAGACATCCACAGTGAGGGACAACAAAGAGTTACTGCTTGCCAAAAACTTGCTGAAAGCCCAGCGAAGTATTTGGGGCCAAATTACTGAAATAACAACAGCAATTACTATTATTTTTTTTTTTAAATGTTTTACATTTTTCCATTATCATTATGACGATGATGATGATGATGATGAATAAAAGTATCCCCAAATGAGCCAGTTTCTTTAATCTTGAGACACCAAAGAACAGGAACAATCTGGTGCCATTGGTCAGCACAGCTCCCCCAGCAATATGCTAAATCCCTGGGATTACCTGGCAAATTAGGAAAATGTGCTCTAACACCAAAAAACCCCCAAAACATCACTCAGCCACTAACAGAAGTCAGTCTGTAGCCAGTGACCGTTCACAAAGGGATTTGTAAAGCTCTCCCTAAGGAATGATCTCAATTTCTACTGTGCAGGAAGCAGCACGTTCCCAATCCAGTCATGGCAAAAGTTTCTTCCCACGCGAAGTTGAAACAAACGTGGCCTTGAGGACTAATGGCACTGGATTGTCATGATTCCATCTCAATCAGCCTGCTTAACTCTTAGACAGAGAAACTTTTAAAATTAATACTTAGTTTTATATAAGCTGCTCCTGAATAAGCCATTTAACTTTTAAAAGTGCTGATGGAAATCCTGAATTGCCTTTTCATAGGAAATTAACATTTTTCATCCCTACCCTGAGAGAAGGAAAAAATTTATGGCAGAGTTTATTTCCCTATAATATTTTGTTGATTACCTCCAAACATTGCACTTTTTATCCCGTGAAAATCAGTATGTAAGGCTGTGGAATGTGTGACTGAACAATCCAGTTTATTTAAACCAACAGAAAATTATTGTATGTCTCATTTTTAAATGAAAATTAGAGTTCTATACACTACTGAAAAAGCTGTGAGTGCTTTAAAACTTTTTTTTTTAAAGAAAAACCTTTTTATAAATTAAAAATCACCACTTTATATTACTTTAGTGATTGCCCTAATGCTGTGACTTGGCAGGTTGGAGGCTTTACAGACAACTTGTACACCTTCCAAATAGGCATCAATAATAGAAGTAATTGCACGGTCTTTATAAAGCAATCTGAACAATTACGCTCCAATATAAAAATCTATTTCCCCTATAACCAGTGATGAATCAGATGTCCATTAATGAAAAAAGATTGTGAATCATCATCTTTAAAAGATTTAAGACTGGGAAATGTAACAGCTTCTTAAAACTGGCTCCTGAGCTTGTCTGGGTCACAGCATGGCCGAGGTGGTTAAGAGCTCACTGGAGTTTTTTCCAGGGTCCCAAAGTTAACCTGAAGTGCAGCTTGGAAGTGCCCCTCCCAAGGACACACCCTCTGTGTGCACTCTGGGAATGTCCCCTGCTCTCATCTGGGCTGGACAGCATCACAGAATCACAGAATTGACCAGGTTGGAAAAGGCCTCTGAGATCATCGAGCCCAGCCTGGGACCCAACACCACCCCGTCACCCAGACCACGGCACTGAGGGCCACATCCAGGCTCTCCTTAAACACCTCCAGGGACATCACCACAAAGCAAAAGGGCCTCCTTCAGCACAGCATTCATAAGCAGTTTCTAATTTCCTGTGAAAAAATTCTCTCCGCCATCGGTATCAGTTAAACACGGTGTGAGTCAGATGGGAGCAGACCACGCTGGCTGCTGCTGACTAATTGTCAGCATCAATTCCTGGAGAAATTCAGTCAACTAACAGTGATTGGCAACTCTGATCAGAGGCAGCCGCTCCAAGCACTGTATCTGTGTTTTAAGGATGAGTACAATTGCATTTAAACCACTAACATGAGAAAGCAAGATACATCACAAAGACTTTGATATTGAATAACCCAAATTTACTTTTGTTGCCAATGTTTTGTATTTTATGAATATTTTACATTCTTTCCTCACTCCTTTTGCTGAGACTTGTCCTCATGAATCTTGTGTGTATGCCTAAAAAAATGTAGGCAACACATTATTTTTAACCTCTTCTTTTTATAAGCATTGTATATGGTGTAAATCAACACATCCTTTGCCAGAGGGAAGAAAGTTTGCAAATCCACAGAGACCAAAGGAAAAAGACAAGCGTGCAAGAAGTACTTTGGTAATTTTGAAACGAGCATGACAAATTTATTTCTCAGGTCAGTGCATGATTTTCCTACTTTCTTTTCCCTAATCAGTCCTGGCTTACACTACCCATAGTGTAATTAAGATCACTAATTTAATCTGAAATTAAAATAGATTTTTAAAAGTCAGTTGTGCTTTCAGCTTGGATCCTTCACACACAGCGAATCAGCTGAACGTGAGGTGGTAGTTCTGAACTGCGTGCACAGGTTTTTTCTACAGTCTCCAAGTCCTCTGAGCCTCACAAACTCTAAAAATCTGCTTAGACAGACTGCCCATTCACACTTGCTTGGTTTTGAGAGGATGGTGTTTGTTTCCATGGAGCTTGAGGGCTTTGGGGTATTTTTAGTTTTTGGAGAAGGGACCAAAACTGTAACAAGGCACAATTCAAAGGAGGATGCAGTGATCTTGAGCCTCGGTTTTCCTTCTTCTGACTTCAGAATACTCTAGTTGCTATTTTAATAGCCTAATTTTGCCACAAAATGCTTAGTCATATACATCTACATAGCTACATGAGAAATTTCCAGTTTTAGGGAAGTGAAAGGATGATTTTTAAAAGAAGTGTCAAAAACCACAGGAGCAAAGACAGACACCACATTGAAGTTATGTGAATTATGTGTATTAACGGTAGAAATGACAAGCACGAGAAACAAACAAGTCACAAACACAAAACCCAAATGGAATTTCAGGTACTGCCTGTGTCCTTCCCGTTAGAGGGGTATAAGTGAGTCAAAAAAAAACATTTGCAGTTTTGTCTAAATACAGCATCCCCTGATCACCCAAAAGCCATGTGAGAAACAGTTGGGAAAATCAACCACCTGTCTTGCCATTATCACTGCTTCTTTTCTTAATGCAGTACTGTGAACACAGAAAAGCCTACTTTATCTTTCAGACACACATCTTAGATGTTTTATTTGAAAAAAAAAGATTTGTAGCCAACACAATTTTTGAAAGTTAAAAGTATCTCTTTAAATAGTCCTCTCAAAACATCGAATTCTTGGTAAAACTAGATGAATTTTGCAGTTCTGGGTGTGAGTAAGAAAAACACTTAATGTCAAAGACATTTCACTCTTCCACAGTGAGGAAGAGGGAACAGGACTTTCCCAAGGCCTGTTCACGCCGCATGGCCGAGTCTGAGCTCAGAGCTGTGCACTGTCAGGGCTCAGAGGTTTCATCTGCTTCTGGGATGGTCTGATCTCAGCAGACTTTCTCACTCCACTGGTTGCCCTTCCTACCCTTTATTCCTTTCTCAGGCACCTACAATATATGTATTTTCTTGTATGTTTTGTATGAGGGGAGGTGAGAGAATTAGGATTGTTGAGCCTGGAGAGGAGAAGCTTTGGGGTGAGCTCAGCGTGGCCTTGCAGGGCCTGAAGGAGCTGCAGGAAAGATGGAGAGAGACAATTGCCAAGGGCTGGAGGGCCAGGAGCCAGGGAATGGCTTCCCAGGGCCAGAGGGCAGGGCTGGATGGGATCTTGGGAAGGAATTGTTCCCTGGGAGGGTGGGCAGGCCCTGGCACAGGGTGCCCAGAGAAGCTGTGGCTGCCCCTGGATCCCTGGCAGTGTCCAAGGCCAGGTTGGCCATTGGGGCTTGGAGCAGCCTGGGACAGTGGAAGGTGTCCCTGCCATGGCAGGGGTGGCACTGGATGGGCTTTAAGGTCCTTCCAACCCAAACCATTCTGGGATTCTATGATAATGTAATTCTTAAATATCTGATATTCATATCCTAGAAAAATGTCCTCCAGCTCCCCCTCATTGCCTTGTGGGTCTCGATGTGTTCACCCTGCACAGTGAGCTTTGCTCTTCAGTGAGGAAAGAAGGAGTCAAGACATCACTTAGGGTATTATTTCATGATAATAAAACTGACTAGTTTGGCATCCAGCCATGTTTGAAACATGCCAGTAAGGGAGGAATTAGAGCGAAGTCTTCATGCATGCCCAGCTCCAGAGTTTCCATTCTGGGAGGCACCATGTGCCCAGAGTTACCAGTTCCCAGAGGAATTAGTTGTGGCCTGGTGCAGCGAGTGTTTACTCTTTCATGTGGGATATAGGTTAGAGGATTTATGTATTTTCCAGTAGCAATCCTACTTGAGACAGTGAAATAGAGTCACACATCCATAAATTTACCTCACCACTTCAGCACCAAGTGTTGATACAGGAGACATATCTGCCTCTCGTTTATAAGACTTTGATTTCATGCAAGCCTCACATGGAAATAGCTCAGAATAGCAGCAGATACCAGAAATCATTTGTTTATCCCACTGTATAGACTTCATTTATTTTCCTTAGCATTAACTATCCTCATTTTTTTCCTTCTTTCTCTCCTTCCAGTATATGCTGCCTTGAATCTCTTTTTCCAGATGGTTTCTATCACCCTTAACAGTAATACAAAAATTGCTCATGTGTTCTTTAAAGGTTCTGAACCAATTAGCTAAGTCTTTGCTTTCATTTCATCAGCTCAAAATTTCTGTATACCTGATCACATTGTTCCAGCTGTGAGCGTAATGAGCTAGAAATTCTCATTTTGGGGGCCCCTAAATTCTATTTATAGAGTCTTTTCCAACAATGAATTCATCTGTTCAGAAAACAAGGTCGGACTGTGCTCAAAAATAACTTATAATGAGCCATGTCAGCAAATACCAGATAAAGGTAGTGCTGAAAGAGGGAAATGAATACTTCAAGCTCATTTATGATTTATGAGCTTGGGGTTGAAATGGAAGTGGCACATAATAATGAACAATGGAAATATCTCTTGTTTGGAAAGTGCAGATGAATAGAACTTTGGACTTTAATAGGTTATTAATAGGTTATTGATCCAACCTATTTCTGCTACAAAAAAAAAGAGACCAAAGTTCAAGAACTGGTCAGCAATAAACAAAAATAAACTCCATCACCGATAGCCAAAATAGCCCCGCACAGCCCTAAAAATAGAGATCCTTAACCATCAGTCATGGGTTTCTCCCATCTAAAACTACACTGCATGTGCAGTTACAATGTGCACATCCAGGGGGTCACACTCCCTCCTCCAGAGCTTTCCAAGGAGAGGTCGATTGACTCTGGACGGAGTCCCAGGATAGTGAAAATTGATGTGACCTCAAGGGAGAGCACAACACTGTATTTTCTACCCAGGTCAGGGAATCCAAAACCCTGTGATTTTTTAGAGGTGGACATTTGCTTTCCTTCTACTTCCCCAGCAGGATTGTCCCACTGCCCAGCGCCTGACCAGGTCTGCCTTCAGGTGCAACGCCTACACCACTGACATGTTTGGTTTTAATTCAACACCACCCTGGGAATTGATGCCTTGGGTTTTAACTTTTTTATTTTTCAAATCCTGTACTGTTTAATGTGTAACTCTGAAGTGTCTTGTAGCCTGCCAGCTGCTGCTTTCTCATGCAGGGTAGACATAATAAAGCCTCTCCAGGCTTGCTCTTCAAGGACACCCAGACCGTCCTAGGCCCAAAAAATATAAACCAAAAGCCATAAAGTATAAACCAAACGGGGGCAAGTGTGGGGAAATTACATAATTAACTGAAGCTTTAATTGGAGAATTAACCCTGATAGGCAAATGACCCAAACTTATAAAAGTGTGAACAACTCGTGACTCATCATCCATCTTGGGTGTTGCCTTTGGCCTGCCCAGGGTGTACCTTTGAAGGCCTTTCAAATAAATACCTACCTTTATTCCCTTATTCCTGTCTGGTCTCTGGTTTTTTAGGTGGCCACTTCAGACATCAGAACCAGAGCCAGCCTCTGCTACGTTCCTAAGGAACATGTCAAAAATACAGTCATGCCTCTCAGTTCATGGCAAAGCTCTTAGAACAGCTAAAATTTCATCAAGTGCAGAAAACCGCCTTAGACAAAAATAAAAGTTTAAATGGATGCATATTCGTACCTCTCCCTTTTCTTCACAGAGTATAAAAATCGTATGTTCATCACAAAAATGTATTTAAAGCAGGAAGATCCTTGTGCTCCTGAGTGCCCAGGATCCCAGCTTGCCTACAGGTCCTGCTCTTCCTCTGTAGATCAAGCGATGTGTTCATACACACTCATATCCATAATAAATACACAGCTGCAGCAATCAGTTGGTCTGGTGAATAGTACAACCTGCTCAAATTTATTTAGTAATTTTGTTATATTTTAACTAGATATGTAGGCTCCCGCAGCAATTTGCAGTTTTTATAAAACATAATTGCCAAATACAACTTGAGGGGAGAGGTTTGATTACAGCTGTTATTTGCTGGGTACCACGTGGGTATTTTGCAATAAGAACATAAAGCAGGATCAGGTTCACCTGTTGCTACATTTCCTGGGTTACGTTCTTCCTGTTGCTCTAATTAACATCAGAACTCTGAAATTCCTAACCTCTTCAAAAAAAGTAATAAAAAATTCTTACACTAAGCTGAAAAAGGATCAATTACATCCATAACTGGAAAGTTTTTGAACTCTCTCAGCACCAGAAGTTTCGTGGGAGATTGTTTTCATCAGCAGGATGAATAAAAGATGAGTTGGCAGGTGAATCAAGTAGAAATATTTATTACTAGCATGCACTGAGAACGGCACTAGAATGCCTCTAAAAGCCTGACTGGGGGAAAAAACATAAATGAAAAAGCCATTTAAAAATTAACTCTCACTTCAGAAAAGGAAATGAAGATTACCAGATAACCAAACTCACCTACTTTTATATCGTGTGGTTAAAAAACCATGCAAAAACCGAAGTCAAAACAAAATTGAAGCCAAAATGAAATTGAGCCCCTTTTCCTTTACGTCATGTGGTCATAGAAGGGCAACAATGCCCCATTGTTTCTGTGGGTGTTACAGAGGATTCCACTCTCTCTGCCCCAAATGTCACCACAGAAACTCAAGACTATTGGCTACTGCCATCTGCTCTACTGCAGCCAAAGATTTCAGAGACATGGGGCTTACCACATACAAAGTCATCATAAAAACAAATAAATCACTCTTTCAGCAGCATTGGGATTTTACTACTGTTGTCATAGTTTCAATAATAGAGCAATTATCTCTTATTCATAACCTGTGCTCTGCAAATAAGGGGAAGGTTCTACATGGCTGCCTTGGGAACTCATGGGGGATTTCACAGCAGAGAAAACCCCTTGCAAACAGCAGGTTTCTGAATGCACGGCACATCAGAGTTAGGGTGGCTGCACTGATTTTATTTGTTTTACATATGCTTGCAAACAGTCAGAGATAACTATTCCAGGTTTTTTTAAATAGGATGATGCAACATGAGCCCCAACCCAGGAAGATTTTAATCATGACCTATTTCCTCTGAAAATCTGGCCAAATGACTGGATTTCACTTCTAAAAGAGCGAGGGCATAGAAAAGATCTGGTTAGCAAAGACTCCCGATGGGTTTGAGATCAGAATCTGACCCAAGGCCGTGCACGGAGCAAGTCCATGGAGGACCAACTCCAAATTCCACAACTTTGCCCTGCCCCACCCCTGCCCGGCATCTCAGTCTTTCAGATGAGTTGCCACTTACTGTCTGATTATTTTCTTTTTGTGGTAAGTGGTCAGAAACAGACCCAAACAAATCCCGGGCTGAAGTTTGGGATTACACAAAAGGTAAAGTTGGTCTAAGAGGAGGATGCATCACTTTTATCAAATAACAAAGGGGACAAAGTGACTCCTCTGTCCCCCGGCACTTCAGATGGGTGTTATTTGCTCTGCTAGTACTGCAATGCTGTGACGGCAGCAAACATTGGGAGAAGCTTTTCTACGGAATTGTGGATTATTCCCATGTGCGCCTGGCTGAAAGCACGTCCGGTCACATTCTGGAATTCCCTAATCCTCCTATGTGGAAGAAAGTCATGTCCGCTTTCTCATATTGCTCTAAAATTATGATGTTGCCCCTTTTTCTTGATGTAGTTGCTTAGAACAATAATCAGAAAATATAATACCATGAAGTAACAGGAACAGGAGGGGGAGAGGCACGTGGGAAATGCAACAGCAAGAACACACAGAAAATGCAAGTTTTCAAGAGTTGCATTTGGTGCAGGCAACTATGTCCAGAAAAAAAAAGAACTGGAGATAAAAGGAAAGGATAAAGGGTGGGGAAACCCTCATCTAACTCAAGAATGCCAGCTGACAACGAGGTAGGAGCAAGACATCTCTATGAACACCCAGACTAACAGTGTATCCCTGTTCCTCCCAGCAGCAAGCTCCTCCAGGAGCATTCCAATGCAATTCCCAGACTAGAAGTTTGTCCAAATGAAAATGTTTTAACCTAAGCCACAGCACGGCCCTGGGACAGCCATGGCACTGCAGCTGGAGCTGCACAACAGCAGCAGCCAGACACTCGGGTCACGGCTGAGCAAGATTTCCTCAGCTTTGGAAGCATCTTTTCCTCTTGTGCAACTGAAGGCTCTCCGGGAAGCTCAGGCAGGTGTGTCCTGGCTTCACTTGCACGTTCTTGTACCTCACAGTGCCAGGACAAGGAGACCGTTCCACAAAGCTTAACCCCTTAGGGTACCTGGACCATTCAAACTTGGTCTTGAAAAAGAATTGAAGTTAAACTCTTGCTCAGATTACCCCGTTCGTAGGTTTGAAGTACTAAAATATCACATAGAATTTTTAAGGTGTGTGTAGGCGATTGGTGGGTTTTTTTCTCCATTTTCAAGAGCACCTGAAATTGATGCCATGAACACGTAAGTAAGAGCGAGGACAGACTGGTCACAGCACAGCAATCCTTTTGCAAAACTCAGGTGACATCGTCTGGCCAACCCCGGCTCTGCAGGTACCACACAGAGGATTATCCAGTAATGCACTGAAATGGGAATTCTGCTTGTTAAGGAAAACCCCGCAGAACTGTGCAGCCTGAAGCTGTGCTGTAAGAGCCACCTCAAAGCAACCAAGTCCATTTCAGAGGGGACGAAACAAAGCAACCGAACACAAATAGAAGGGAACATGCCCGAGGCTGCACCCTGGGAGCTCAGAACTCCCTGCACTGGCAGCAGGATGCTGGCTCCTAAAGCAGTTCAGTCGCCCACAGGTGGGAAGAACTTCCACAGGGAGCACCTCTGGGTTGGTTTGAGAGAAGTACAAAGCCAGAGTCTGAACTAACCTACCCGCCCTAGAGCAATCCTATAGGATTGGCTCCAAAATTCCAGCAGGGAGGCATGGGAAGTATGCTTTATGACCCACTCATCTGCTGCCCATATAATTTTAAACATTGCTTGCTCACCGATTTCCTTTCTGCACTGTTTAATTCAAAAAAACCTCATCAAGCCATACAGTTTTTCTCTTTAAGAAAAGTGCCCAGATAAGTTCCCTTAACCCAAATAAAACCCATCATTATTCTTCCCTGCCACAGCTGCTGGCTCCCAGTCACCTTTTTCCTTGAGGATGCTAAAGAGCTTCAGTCAGAGCATCCCCAGTCGCTGACACCCAGGCTCCAAATGCCAAGCTCCAGCAGAGGTGCCCTGTGTGCACTGGGGTGCTGGCACAGGCGAGGGACTGTGATGTCCCTGAGCCACCAGCACAGCAATGACTCTCACCCCGTTGACAAGTGCAGAGATCCAACAGGAGCAGTGTGAGCCAGGTCTTCAGGATGAATACAAGGATCCGGTAAAATGTGAAGTGTTCTACCGGACGGTAACGATTTGAAGGTCAACATCCCACCACAGATACAAAGGGAAAACACTGGTTTTCATGTCATGGCGTTCTTTTTCATTGTAACCCCAAGAGAAACACACACCTGGGATTCTTCCCTTTCTACTTTCTATGGAAGTGTGCAGCCTGTGGCAGGACAGAGCACACCCCAGCAGTCTGACCAACCGATACCTGACAAAACCCCAAGGTGTGCACAGCTCTGCCTCCAGTTCTCATTACAGCTATGGCTCTGAACAGAGAACCTCTGGTCAACTCAAACAATACCAAAAAACTCTTCCCCAGAGTCTAGACAAGTATCTTCTTCTGGAAGAAAACATCAGTTCCAAATAATTTTTTCTTTACCTCTCCTAGAATAGATAAATACTTGAAATCAATGGGAATAAAGTTAAGCTTCAAAGAATAAGTACATGAACAGTTGCCTTGCTATGGTCTATTGCAATTTAAGGATTTATTGTTCCTATAGGTGTTGTAGGGGGTTTTCGCATTATTTTAAGACAATCGCAACATTTTAAATGTTACAATGATGTTTTTTCTGCTGATGAACACAAACATACCAAAGTTCAAATAACTTTCTGTAAGTGTCAAATTAACTAAAGCCCAGTTTGGGTTTTGGGCCAGTGAACTCATGTCCCCTGTGCTGTCTGGTGAATTTAGTGGAACCCCAACAGTGTCAAGAGGTCTTTATTTTCATTTACTGAGAGTTGTGGAAAACAACGTTGTAGAAAACCCCCAGAGCTACAAACACTTCAGCAAACTCACACCTCCACAAGCTGTTTACTTCTACTCCAGGTTGAACATTTGTGCTCTCTGACCTGGAATCTGGCATATTTCCCTAGGAGCTACATTCCAGTGCAGCAACCAAAACACTGCCTTTCATCCATTTCAGAAAGATTAGTTTGAACTGTGAAAGGAATATTTTTACTTAGAAACATGGTGATCCCCCCTCACCAATAACAAAAAACGTTACAAAAAAAAAAAAGACCCTCTCCAAACTCCATCATGGAGGTCTGATTACTTTAAATAAGCATCATCATTTAGAAGTTCTGGAGAAAAGTGATAAAGCTGTATTTGAGCTCAAGACGTAAGTTTTAGGGAAGAAAACAGTATTTTTTCTACTATTTACATCCATGCTTAACCTCAGATGTTTCACTTCAGGGTCATAATGCCTATAATACCACATTTTAAGACACAGAAGTTGTGTGACTGCTATTGACTATTACTTCTATTACTTCTGTGACTTCTGTGGAAGAGAAGAACACAAAAGGCAAGCAGAACTATCTAACCTAAACCAGACAGACTGCTGGCAAAGATGTTTGTTCCAACAGATTTTCAATACTGCAGGATTTGCATCTAAATGTTCTTATCAAACCTTCATATCACTGAGCTTGCAGGAGCAGGTTAATGCAGTTAGTTTGCTCACTCAAATATTGTTGACTGTCCATGTCACAAAATACTATTTTTATTAGTGCCGGTTAGCTCTGATTGCACTAATTGATGGAGAAATTAAGAGAAGAAAATACCTATGATCCAGTTCAAATGGATCCCTATTTTCCTCACCACAAGTGTATGGTGTACACATTACCGAGAATTTAGAGTGACTGAAATCTGGAACTTCTTTAAAATACATTGGATAGAAGACACAATTGAACTGCTGTCAATTCAGGTAATTTCAGGGTGCAGTAAATTGTTGAACTCATGCAACTTACCGTGGTTGTAGTGGGTGAATTCAACATAAAACATTTCACTGTGTGTACACTGTCACAGGTCAGTACAACCTTTAATTTCTGCAGTGACCTTAAAGATGTGACTTTTTCCCTGGGTAAATATGCACACCTAATACTGCAGAGAATTTAGACTGAAAGGACTTGTAAGAAAAGTGCAACATCTCAGCATGGCAGAGCATGAAGTTGTCACTTTATTCTGTTCCAGCAGCTCTTCAGAGCTGAGGATCTCTCACGCTTGTTGAGAGGACACCCCCTCATTTTGATTAGGTACAATTCTTTTGGGTCACCTGGCTACCAGCTGACAAACATCATGAAAGGAGGAGGGAAGGTGTTGTCAACTTGTTCTTATGTGAGCATGGAAGTACAAATGAACCTCAGTGGCTCCAGATGCTCAGCTGTTTGATGGCACGAGTGAAACAGCCCGGGTGCCACAGCAGCTGGCTGGGGTGTGTCATCTCCAGCCGACTGCTCCCGTCACCTGTGTGACAGCTACAGTGACAGAGAGTGGACACACCCAGGGCTTCTGTGGCAAGAATCCATAGCTCTGTCATCTCACATTCCCAGAATACAACCTAAGAATACAAAACTCAGCGTCCTGATAAGAATACAGGAAAACACCTTCCTTACCTGAAGGTTGTCTTCGACAAGTGCTCGGCGCCTCAGAGAATCAGCTTTGAGTTTCCAGAGTTCTCACACGCTTCTACATGTGTGGACTTTTCACCCTGGGGGTTTCTCATCCTGCTTAGTTCTAGTTCATACACATTTTGTGGAGGGGCAGGAATTTCTGGCAGGTTCCTGTCTTTCCCTGTGTGCTCGCCCAGAGCAGTGGTGGAGTCACCACCCCTGGAGATATTCAAAAGACATGTGCTTAAGGACATGGTTTAGTGGTGGCCTTGGCAGTGCTGGGTTAATGGCTGGATTCAATCTTAGAGATCTTTTCCAACCTGAATAAGTATGGATGGGTTGACTTCATTGACAGCAACAAATTCCAGGGAATATGCAGTTGAATGCACGATTTGTATTTTAAAAACCAACCAACCAAGCCAAATCAAACTTTTAACCAGTTTAACATCATCCTTTCCCACCGGAGGATGATTATAGTGCTGCATGTTACAACTGAGAAAACCTACCATGAAATGCAAAATAATCTGATTTTCAGACACGTTCCCCAAAGCAATCGTTACCAATTTACAGGTGCAGGTACAACCGACACGCAGTATCACCAGGAGTTACACTTGATGAAAAAGTGCCACAGTGACTCTTTCAAAAGATGACCTGGATTTCACCACTGGATGGTGAAAGGAACAGAAATTTGTGTTTCTTTTATGACTAGACACTTGCTGGTTCGCTACACTACTCTTGCAGCAGCAGGTTGGCTCTACATTAGATGTTTTCTAGACTATCTTCATAAAACAAGTCTCCCTTCACAGCCCTCTGAGGATGGTTTAGCACCTTTGTGCCTCTGGCTACATTGCTAAGTAATTTCTCTATTAAGAGGTAGTCGAGAAATGCTTTCTTTTCACTGCTTTAGGGCTAAATTTCAAGCAGTGAAGCCTGTAACTGATCACACAAGAGGATTTGTAAGAGCAAACAGAAAGAGCCCGCTGAAGCCAGAAGAGTCCAGGGATGCTGCTGAGGAGCTCTCCCCTCCTCACCCACTGCCCTGCAGGCAGAGCAGACCCCTCCCGATGTTAACACAGGCCTGATCTCCCCTCTTTGCCTTTCCTGGCAGAGGAAATCTGAGTCTCCACAGCACCAGCCTCGAGGACGAGAGCGGGGCACACTTTAAAGCAAGCTGGACCCCAGCAACAAGAACTTCAGCAACCTCTGTAACATCTGGCACAAACCCAAAGTCTGCCTGCAGCCCTTATCACCCAGAGCTCAGGGGCAGATTTCCTGAGGTAAATGCTGCTTTGTTCATATCAAGGGGGACAGACCTACTCATTGAATCTGCCTCCAGGCTGAATTGCTGGAGGTATTCCAATATATACAAGATGAAAAAAACCCCAGTAAATTCAGAGCAAAGGGTTTTTTAAGAATGCATTCAGTGATTGCAATTGTACCACTGAATTATAGTCATTCCTGAGTAGTCAAAAGCATGAATATTTTTTGAACAGTTTTAGCTTCCTTCTCCTTCTAATCCCATCTTCAAAACAGATTAAATGCCTGAAAAAAAAGCACTAAGAAATTTTATGTGTAAGGAAAAGTATACAAAGAGCCCCAAATCCACAAATGGTACCAGTTTAAGCTCCAAGACCTCTTCCACTTAAGATCGTGACAAAAAAATAACTACTGTTTCATCTGCTAACCCAAGGAAAGATAATGCTTTTGTTTCAAGTGAATTTAAGAAAAAAAGCAATATTTTTATTTGCTCTGCTGAACCCACACAAGTTCTTACTTAGCAGCAAGAACAGTGAACAGTCCTATAATCCCAGTATTCCTGTGGGGAACAGTTCCCGTTGTGTGTGCACAAGGAAGAGGCACCAGAGAACACCATATGTAAAAGCTGATTTGCAAGCTTGAATGGCACTCTGGAAAGCTCAATATTAAAGAAAACCATTGTAAAATACACTTTTTTTTATGTTCAGAGACTAAAACATACCTTCATTAGCAAAAATAACTCTGTGCCTATATGGAAAAGCAAGAATGAAAGATTAAACATATTTTGGGGAAGTATCAGCACTGTTATTTCTTCTAAGCTAAATCTGGAGAGAAAGGTTCTCTCTTTTGCTGTATTTACTTTTAGGCAAAGTTTTGAACTTCTAGATCTGACAAACAATTTAAATTACAGCTGGTGGATTTGATGCACAGCACTTTACAGATCAATACTTAATAAAGGGTACATTCTTTAAGAAAAATACTTAAATGCTTAAGTCTAGTACTGTTAAATCCTAAGCAGGGAATTGTGGAGACCCTCACATGTTTGAACTCTAAGCTGTCACACAAGTCCACACAGAGTTAAGACATATATGCATTCAAACTTTAAAAGAATTGCACAAGAAAACACAATTTTTCCCTTGCTTAAGGAAAAGAATCAGGAAAGACATCTGACAATCCCAAGGCTCTTTGAACAGCCTTCTTTCACATTATTTTATAAATATGGGGCCATTTGTTAAAATATCTGACACATCCAAAAAAAGGTTTGGTAGTTAATTTATTTATTTCAGTTACAGTGCTTCAAGAGGATGCTACTCGTTCTCCACAAGAGCAGAGCCTGACACTCCATGCAGCTACACCTATTATCCATCTCTATTAAACTGTACCAGTCTCAGTGAAATCTGCCTTGTTTGTTCCTTTGGAAGTTTTACCCAGAGGTTCTCATGGAATCAGAACTGGTCCACGATCTTCAGTTCAGCTACATTTCAGTGAGGTTTTATGAAAACATTTTTCTTCAGTGTACACAAACCTGGAAATCCAGGGAAATTTCACCTTCTAGAAAGTTATTTTCAAAGCCAGTAAGTAACAAAAAGATTTAGGAACTTGCAGACAGTGGTAGCAGCTTGACTACCAGAAAACGAGAGGAATGGTTCAGTATCAAAGTTCCCTAGTGGTATTGAACTGCACCAATGCCAAGGCTCTATTCGTGGTTCCTGTAGTAATCTTCAATAGTTTCTGAGTTGAAGTACACCACGGTGACTGTGATGTCATCCCTGTACATCCTGGCCAGGTCCTCAGGCAGTGCCAGCATGGCAGCCAGTTTCTCCGGGTCCACCTCGCCGTACTCGTTGCTGCCGATCGCGTGCCGTATCAAATGGGTGGCGATGTTCTGGTCCAGGGAGGCGAGGCCCTTGCTCTTCCTCTGCAGCAACAAGTTGTGCATGTAACCCAAATTAACTGGCTTTTTAAAAGTCAGTGGTGGTTTCTGCACCTTAAGCTCTGTAAGGTGTCCAGCAACAAGTTTTACAACCTTCTCATTACTCAGCATCTCCCATAGCCCATCTGAAGCAATAACAAGAAACTTATCCTTGCTCCTTAATTTGTGATACGTGACTTCAGGCTCTGCAGTTAAATAAGGCGGGGTATGGTAGTTTGGAGGAACGTACTGATAAATGTTTAGAGCCTCAACATCACAGCTGTTCTCGAGAATGCTGTGTTGCAATTCTTTACTCCATTTTAATTGCACATCGCCAAAAGCTCTGGAGGGCATGAGAATACCCAGCAATCTGTCATTCACAAATAGGGTTTTCTCCTCAGATCTAGGATGTTCTCTCTTCAATCTTCTAATTTCAAACTCATCATAGGCATTGTGGTCTCGGGTTAGAGGGAGAGTAGACCATGTTCCATCTTCTTCACGAACCCCTAAAACCGCTCTGCAATCACCAGTGTTTGCCACGTGTAGGTGAACACCATCAATGTGAGCTACACAGGCTGTTGCACCAGAAAAAGCTACTTGCAGGGCAATATTTCTCATCAACTCACTTTCCTGAGGAGCCTGAACTTCCAGTGATATATCTGAGTCTAACCTTTTGAATGCACAAATCATGGCTTCTTCTAAACTAAACCCCGGCTCAGTGTCCAGGTCCAGCAAGTGCTGCCAGTAAACCCGGAGGTTTTCAAAGTACTGCGAGGTGATTTCTTGGTACTCTACATCGTTGGGATGCCTGTGCCACTGCAGGATGGGCCGCACCGGTTTCATGGCCTCCACGGCCAGCTCGATCTCCTCCAGGCTCTGGCGGGACATGAGGGACACGGCGATGTAGTGCAGCAGCCTCTCGCTCACGGCCTGGGCGCAGGCGGCACCCGCGTGGCCGTCGAACACCCCGAACATCATCCCCGCCGTCTGCAGGCACGTGGCCGCGCTCCGCCGGTCCTCCATGGGGCTGTTGGAGGCCAGCTGGTTGCTTTCAAATCTCAGCACGGAATTTGCATTCTTGCCGTTCAAATCCAGTGTTTTGTGGGATAGTTCACCTGCTCTGAGTATGTCATTGATTTGTGCCGGAGACAACTGGAAAGAAAAATGTTCTTCTTCGGTGGAAGTGTGTCGGAATGTTTTGGGTAAGGAGAAAGTACTGTCTAAGCCGCAGGTCCCAGCAGGGTAGGGACATGTTTTGGAGAAAACAAGCTTCCATTTGATCTTGTTTCTATTTGGGATACAGATGGAATACCAACGCCCTTTCCCTTGTAAAACAATGCTGCTTCTGGCTGAGCTTAAAATCCAGGATGATACAGTTCTTGACATCATAAGTCACTCCAAAAATAGAGCACCTTCCTTCAGTAACACGGAATGTCCTTGCAGCCTGGAATATAAATGTAGGAAAGGGAAAAGAATTAGAAAGTTCATAAGAAGCTTTCCATCCAGAAATACAAAAGCATGTAAGAAATATTCAAAAGCTCTAAGAAATATTCAGAACTTTTTTCCAAAAGAGACTGCTATAGTTGAGGCATCTTAAAAGTGATACAATTTCCATCACTTAATCATAACCAAGGATATGACTGCTCCTTTTAACTCATCAGAAAAGAGAATTTTTACTTTCCAACCAAGTTTTTTTTTCCTCACTGTGGCAAGACTAAGAAAAAATGGCAACATTACAAGAAATGTTACTGGAAACTGCACAACGAAAAGCCTCATCTAACATGGCACAGAACAAACAGATCCAACGAGCTTGAAAGTAGGGACTTAAGTGACAATTAATGCACAACTCTCAAAAAAGCCTGCTAGAGTATAACCCTATTAATAGACTCAAAACTTCAAACGCAAGAGAAGATAAGCACTTAAACCCTATGGAAAGACTGAAAGATGTGGCCAGTTAATGATTTATGTGAACTACCATGATCCTCACAACTAGAACAAGCCAGTCTACCTTTCCAATTCTGTTACAGCTTATAAGCTCAGCTGTTCTTTTTTTTACTGTCAAGGTCTTAACCAACCCTCAGGCAGAATCTTTTATACAGCTGAAGGCAGATTGTACTGCTGGTTAATTAATGGTTTTTTCACAGCACTGTTCACTTTGGTGCAGTGAAAGCTATAACACAGTTACATTGACAACTTTTACAGGTTCACAATTTGGCTTGTTCATTTGGAGGGCAATTAGAACAAGGACCAGCGAAGATCTCTGCTGCCAACAAGCACTGAAACCTAGGGCACTTCAGCAGCTGAAGCTCTTCTGTTGCCATAGGGGAGGTCCTCACATTGTCTCCTGCTTTCAATAAGGTATTCCAGCTGTGCAATATTGCTAAGTACAACCAGATGTTCACTCACAACAGAATTTTGTCCCATGGATTTCAAAAACTCACTGTTCAGCAGCACTGAAAGTACGATTACTCCCAAAAGATCTCAGTAGCAGCCACTGTGAACAAGAGAGCTCTCTGTGAGCTTTCAAACACTTTGAGGTGGCCTGTGACACCACTTGCTCAGGCCAAAGACACTACACGCTGCTACAACACTGTTTCTTCAGCAGGGCGCTTCACAAGAAATACCAAGCAACCAGCCAGATCAGATGCATGAAAATGTTTCCAAGAAATCAGCAGGAAGTAAGTGACCTTGAGCTATTCTAAACAGAAAGCCTACAGATACAACCCAAGGAGTGCTGAAATCCCATTTGGAACTCAAAGCAATGTGTCACAAAACATTTCTGATGTGTGCTACCCACACTTAACGCAGAAAAGAGCAGAAAAGCATTCCAACAGACCCCACCAATATGATTCTGGCAACCTGGTGAGGACAAGCAAAGATACAGCATAATTTTATTGCTGATGTCAGGAGAGCAGATGGAAAAGGCAGTGCCAGTTCACTGCCCAAGGCATGCCTTCAGTCTCCTGGGACACTGCATCTCCCAACACACAATGCCTTTTGTTGTACTACAGAACTAATGCGACCAAAATAATAGGAAGACAGCTGACACTGCCAACTCCAGCAACAGCTAAACCCAAAAAGCACCTACAGCACAAGACAAACCAAGGTTTGCCAACCTTTTTCAGTCCATTCCCCGTCCTGTTTTTCCTTCTTTCTTTTCTTGCCCCTCTCAGCCACATCAGATGGAAACAATGATGACTTTCACATACTTGATCAAAAAGCCCATTGAAACAGCGTTTTAAAGAAATCTCCCCCATTCACACCGGCTGGCTGACAGAGCGAGGCAGTGCGGTTTTCCCCCCAGCAGCAGAGTCACTAACACCAGTCAGCCCTGCGCTTGCCTGAGGTCAGGTAGCACTGACGAGTCCTGGAGCACTTGTGAGCCAGCCCTGCTCACTGCGTTCCCATCCTCGGGGTCCTCCCCAGCCGCAGTGTGCAGACGCTGCTGCCCAGGACGCCCTCGGTAGTGGTGCTAATTAAAGCGGTGTGCTAAAGACCATTATGTAAGGGCCAATTATTACATAAACTCGCTCCCGCTCCAGCGCTGGCACTGCCTCCCCGGGGACGCGGTGTCCCAGCGGGGCCCGGGCTGAGCCCGGCCCGCCCCGGCATGGCCCCAGCACGGCCCGCAGCTGCCGGAGCGTACAGCGCAGCAACGCCCGCTTTTCCCAATGAAATAAGAGATACCCGTTACATTTGGATTTACAGCCCCTCTGAGAGTCCCACAACCCACATTCCCCTCACTCACTCTCCTGACACTGCCCAAACCCATCCCTCGCCCCAC